>JAVXUN010025544.1:0-11116 GCA_035591995.1 Stereochilus marginatus | reverse complement strand
CTATGTTGTCTATTTCACATCATGACAATGTTACAGGTTTGTCAAATACACAGACATTTAGGTTGTTGGTCCATGGTCTATTTCACACATGGGGTGGCAGTCCAGCTGTAGAGGCCCGAGTGTGTGTCAGCCTGGTATGTGTGGGCCTCCGCCCAGCATACATACATACATCAGTCATCATTCACACACTTGGGGCATGCTATACATGTCAAGACACCTGTGTAGTGGTCAACGGAAGTATGTGGCTATGAGGCGGTCACATGCCATCACCCCATCATTACGTACAGCAGGTATCTGTGCATGGTATGGTTGCGGTTGTGGGCGCAGACCTTCCGCCACATCAACATGCAACCCACGGCGTACTGCTATGTTATGCAGGATACAGCATGCCACGATTATCCTGCATACCTTGTGAGGTGAGTAGAGTAACACACCCCCTCTATGGTCAAGGCATCTAAACCGTGACTTCAGTACGCCGAAGGTGCGCTCGATAATGGCACGCGTACGTACATGTGCATGATTGTACCTTACCTGGGCTGCGGTGACTGGCCTCCTCAATGGTGTCATGAGGAAGGTCTTCTGTGGATAACCAGCATCACCTGTGGGACAGGAGTGACAGGCGTTAGTATGATGTTGTCGTCATATGGTGTCACATGTCATCATACAGTTTGTCAACGTTTCAGGTGATGTCGCCATCATTGTCAATGCCACTTGGGTGTGTGAGTGGCCATTGTCAGTAGACATTCTCATAATGCCAATGACATATTGCATTAATGTGATGCAAGACATACAAGAAGCCACGATGGCCAAGTGGCTTAGGGTGCCATTTCTACACAAGGACTCACTTGAACTGGCTATGAATTAGGATGAATAATAGTCCTGATAATGGCAATAATGGGTGTATTTGACATATGTGGTCTACATCAATGCCACATCCACAAAGGCAGTGTCTCCCAATCAATGCTACCCCTACGTCTTGGCAGCGTATCCTGCTATGGCAACTGTGCTATTGCAGCTCACCGCACTCCCATCCACGACTACAGCCATTAAGTCACACGCCTCAGGTGCACCTCAGATTGTGATGGGTAACTGCCCCCTTCAAGGATGTTTAACTCCCCATTGTCGTGATGCCAGGGTGTTCAGTGTGTGCAGAAACTTTGACTGCATCACCAACTCTGCTGTCCTATATGTGAATGGGGAATAGCAGCTGATGATGTGATTGTGATCTGGCTCATTTTCTCACTGGTGCACACTGGTGTTGGTGAGGTCAGTGGGGTATGCCCTACCCATGGTGGGTTCTCCGCATCATACAGAGTGTGCGTTGCCTCCCATATTGGCAGATGGGCAACCATGCAGCCTACGCTGCTGCAGCTGACATTTCGTGTCACCTGGAGGGGACCTTCACCATACGATTGTCCGTGTTCAGCAGTGCGCACATGACACGTGCCCCACCTAGTCACCTAAGTCTGGCTGACATGCACCGCCTGACTGGAGTCTTGGCATCTCCTATACATTACTTCTCACATCCCCCTCCAGCATCCCACCCTGGTACTGTCCTTCCCCCACACACCCTTTTACCCACCCATCCAGATTCACCAGCCCGTCCTACACCTGTCTCATTTACCAAGCACTGTGGACAATAGGCAATCAGCCTCATTGTCCTTCATGGGATTCTCACCCACTACCCCACCACACTACTCCCAGCCTTCCTATTGTACACTAGATCACTCTCTACACATGGCCTCAACGTCAGTACCATCCTTGAGGACCAACTACCCAAGTTTCCGATACCTTACAGATACCTGGCTCTCAGACAACTCTGTTCCAATCATCAAAACAGCCATCTCACCCATTTCCATTCACCACCTCAATTACAGACCCACCCGGGCAAGAGGAGTCCCAATCATCTACAAAGTTCACCTCTCCCTGGCAACCAATGACCCCATTACCTGCAATAATCACACATATTTTCCCACCACCTTCCACCACAATCCCCACTCACACATCAATTTCCTCCCCATCTATCAGGCACCAGGTGACAACCACTCATTCCCACCTTCCCTAGCCAACTTGTTCACCACCACACGCATGTCCTCACCCAATCTGAATGTGGTAGGTAATCTTGACATAGGACTTGACAGGCCTATTGACAATATAGCCCACCCCCGCATTTCTGGCCTGCCAGGCCTTGGACTGACATCTGGCCTTCCCAAACCCACTCACAACAAAGGCAATTGGCTGAACGTAATCATCGTGCCCCTCCCTCTCACCACCACTGCTGCACCTATTGGCCTCCAATGGCCAGACCACCTACAATCGCATTCGTCCTCAATGCCCGCCCCCGACACACCACCCTGTACATGCGCAAAATCAGGTCTTGGAGTGAGCGTGACATCAAGAGCAGTTATCCGACCTTCAGATGATCTCGCCCCCACTCATGCACCCACCACAATGCAACATGATCTCAGGGCTGCAGACCGCAGTAGTGCAGACATCTTGATCTCTGAAATGTTCACTAAACTCCAGTCCTGGCTTACTGCTGCTCTGGACAGCAGTATACCACTTGAAGAGGTCTGGGACAATAGATCAGGACACCTGTCCTAAGAATTGGTTGCACACAATACCCCATCCCTCTAAAGGACCCCTCTGTTCCTATCTCAGGACCCAGCAGGAACACAAGAACAACCTCAGCCTCCTTAGTAATGTCCATACTAGGAGATGGAACAGGATGTCCATCCTATAGCAGATATGAGGTCACTAATTATTGCTGATTGGGAAGTCCAGGAGCCCCACTAAAGAGCTGTTGTCAATTGTCACGGGACTCTTGGAGCGGAACCGCAGCACAGACCCCCTGAAGGGACCTCGGATTTGGTGCACCATCGCCACCCACTTCCCCACCAACGGAATGGCAGTGGGTTTTGATTTCTAATCCCTGGAACACCTGCCCACCCAGCCAATCCCTCACACCCCCTATGTACTCCCCACCTACTGGTGGGACCTACCTAGGGTTCTCAACCAATCCCTGATACTGCTTCTGGCGGCTGTCATGTCAGCCTGCTCCATCCTCAGCCCTTGCGCATGCTCAGATATCCAGACAGATCCTTGTGACCATGGCCATATTCCCAGTGTTTGATTCCTTGATCAATGCCTCACTGGAAGTGTGCATCTTCCCTCATTTCCTGATTACATCTAATTTCACCCCCTTCCTGACCAGACCAGGCTGGGATGCCTGTAACCAAGACAACTGTAGGGCTATCACCAACAGCAGATACCTTGCCACAATCCTGGAAAGTCTACTCACACACCTCTGCAGGTCTACACTAGTGGAATTAAATGTCCTTGGCCACGCACATGCCACTTTCTGTGCATGTCACAGTACTGAGTTGGTCCTCCTTGACATCTGGGATGACCTGACACTCCAATGACACGCAAATCACACTGCAGCGCTCATCCTCCTCGTCCTGTCGGTGGCATTCGACACAGTGGTACACACTGCCCACCTGAGTGGCCTCTCCCTAGCAGGCATCAATGGCACTGTGAGCAATTGGATGAGGTCCTATCTTACCACCACATCCTCCAGATTCACCATGGTCTACCACTCCTCCCCCCTCCTCACAGAGGTCCAGGGTGCCTCATGGTTCCCCCCTCTCCCCGCTCCTCTTTATGATTTAGCTGGGACCTCTTGGCTCTACCATCTTGACACATGATTGATCTTTCTTCAGTTGTGCTGTAGTTTTCCACGTGCTGATTATGATGAGAATTAATGCCCCTTGGCCGACCATGAATTTCGTCACCTGCATCAGGGGCATTGGCTGCTGGTTGGGGCATTGTCATTTCCTCATCAACTGCTCCAATAGTGAGATCCACCCTTTCACGCCCCCTTTATCTTCACCTCACCCTACCCCTGGCCAGCAGGACGTGGATCCCCACCCACACCACTGGCCTCGCCCAATTGCCTTGGTTGCCGCTTGGACACCAATGTCAACCCCTCTGATCAAGCTGGGCTCACCTCCAGTCCCTGCTTTGCCCTTATTGGCATTCTCAGACACATCCTCCATCTATTCACCTACCCTCAACAGTCCTCTCTGTTGCTCTCACCAATCATGACAAGGACAGATTACCCCAACTCCCTCTTTGCTGACGCCTCAGAAGTATGTCTACGCATCCTACAGAGGACACATGATGCAGCAGCCAGGCTTCAATCCTAATTCAAGAGTGCCATTCACATCACCCCAACAGCAGTAGCTCTACACTGGCTCCCCATTGAACACTGGATCTATTTCATTATCCTCTGTCTCACTCACCAAGCCATACTAGGTTTGGGATCAATGTACCTCACAGAGGTTGCAGGGTAGGAATGTCTGTTGCCTTCCTGCGGGGAGGAGGGTGTGAGTTGTCTCCTGTTTTGACTTTTTCAGTGATTTTCTTTTATTGCTAGCACCTTCATACCTCGGTACAGTGCGCTTCATGAATTTATTTATAATAATAATAATGAAAAGTGCATCCAGATTTACACTCCCACCAGGCCACTGAGGAGCGCACAAGTGATGTGCGTGGTCAGACCAAGGGTCTGACTCGTCAGGCCTGGTGAGTGCACCTTCTACTTCCAGGCAACAGGAATCAGGAATCATCTGTCAGGGTGGATTACTGTGGTCAAAGTACTGAAACCATTGAATGCGGCTGTCAAGAGCTGGCTGTTCACATCATGGGTAGACAGCCTTCGCCTTGCCTTGACAGCCTCCACAGACCCATTGACCGGACCTCCACTGTTCAAGTATTCATCAGATCACCAACTGTGTTGGTTGGATTGGGCAGATGTCAGCCCCTAGTATTACCGGCAACGTAGCAATATTGACTGATTCCTGACGTCAGCACTCGTACTCAATGAGCAGGAGCAACACTCAGTGCAGTAACTCTAGAGGTAGTACTATGGCGACAGAATGGACTCTTTTGCATCTTTCTCCTCACGAGTCACCCGCATGGAATTGACAAATAATGAAATATATATATGTATGTATGTAGTGTCTAGTAGTTGTACTCTCCAGTCATTGGACCAGACATTCATTAACAGTGCCTCGTCCGTCTTGCATGTACTGCTCAGTACTGCCTACTATGAGGATGGTCCCAGCTCCCCCCACTCATTTCTCAATTGAACCACAGGGTGCTCCCCTCCCTATGTAGAATGTGTTGTATCTTTCTTCCCATTAGATTCCTGCCCTTCCGCACTCTGCATCAGATCCTGGTTGTATTCCTCCCTCCCTCCAGATTCCATGCTGCTCACCCCCTCTTACGGTTTGGATGGCTCAGCGGAGTTGATTTGATACCTGCTGCAGTTGTTTTCCTTGTGGTCTCATTCATTCTGCCTGTTTTTCCCCTTTCCCTCCCCCAATATTCACCCAGGTAATACTGGCAGCAGGCCAACTAAGGTTCCGGACTTCAGGCATCACACGGCAGACACATGTGACTCTACACCCACAACAGCCAATACCCTCCAGACATGACCACCCCACACATACAGTCACTCTTCCAGTAGGTGAGCTGGGAACCCTCCTCTTGCCAGCCACCTCACTCCTCCACACCCACAACATGCCTCCCTCCCTGACCTGCATGCACCCCTCACCCTTCAGGCATGACGTGCATGCCTCAGCACACCCCCCAACAATGGCACTATTGGTTCTGACAAGTGTACTGGGTATGAGGCGGGGCACGGTTGTGGGGGTGACATGATCAGACTCTCGCTTGCTCTCACCCAACCCACCTGCTACAATAGTGTGTCTGCCGTCCCATCATTTGCTGGAAGGGGCTCCACTAGTTGTGGCAGAAATGCCATGGCTCTACCAACGCAACTATTTGCATTATCTCTCCCTCTCCAGCTCTCCCTCCTTTCAATTTCCATTGCCTCCTGCTCCTTTTCTATAGCAGTTTGTCCTCTGTGATCATAGGGCTCAGTGCTCTATGTCCCCCTGGAGCGACCTATCACCGTCCTCCCAGGGCTGACAGATTGGGACCCAAAGATGACTGCTGACCAGGCTGTTACCAGCTGCTATACAGATGTCTTCTGACATTGCATGACATGAAATGTCACCACTAGCTTGAATGTTTCCTGCAGCATTTGGGCTGAGATGTGATTCTCTGTGGACAATTTCAGGGAGGTGATGTTGAGTATGGTACCCTAGCACTGTTGTTGAGAGTGCAGACCTCATGGTGCCTTGCCATGTGATCGCATCTTATTTTCCATCATCATGACACAGATCACTGTGTTCCTCCTTGTGATCACTGTCAGGTCAGCCCACACCCACTCTGCCCCCCCTCCCATGCAATCATGGCCATGAGGACATTGATATCCACAGCTGCACATGGTGCGGTGATGGTACTGCATGGTCCAGTGGCAGGCAGGTCTCCATTGACACACATCCTTGTCCCTGATTTAATGCAAGGACCCACCTTATGTGGGTGGAGTGTCCCACAGCCGTCATACATTTGTGCAATCACTGATCATTGCCTGTGAGTGACTCATGTTGCTAGAGGTGACCATGGATGGAAAATTGTGCTTTTCCTGACATGGAGCCATGTTGGTGTCTGGTGTTGCAATGCTCATCCAGACAGGGGTAATTTGGGGATGAGTTGTGACCACCTGTACCAAGGCACATGGCCATGAACTGGTTTGTGTTACAATATTCTGTCTCCAAATCTGCCTAGTTGCTGATCCGTGTTGTGAGACTGACCTGTAGTGGCCATGACTCTGTGCAATTTAGTATGTACATTGAGGGGCCTGCAAGCAGCTTATCATGGTGATGCTGCTAGGCTATGTACATGGGTACTGGCATTGTAGGCATCTTTGTTGGTAGTAGGCGATGGGGTCCAAATCAACTGTTCCTTGTGATTGTCATGATGACTTGACATGATACTGGTATCTGCCATGTCCCCTGACTACAGCATGCCCCCATAGTGTTACTGCACATGTGAATGTGCAGTGTCTTTGGCAGATGCTGTCTGTCTGTATTTGTTTGGACAGGTACATGTGCCTGTGCAGATGCATTTGCCCTTGTGTGGTGTAGGTGATATAGACTTGAGTCAGGCATCTACTTATTCTAGGTCATGAGGTTCATGAGCGCACACTGGCATCCTGGTGTCCTCCCGCCCATGTGGCTGGATGTCCATTTGAAGGGCCTGGACCTTACCCTCCTCCTTCTCACCCTTCACCCTATTAGAGTTGAATACCAGAGTTCCATGATTATGCGACAGGAACCACTCATCCAATCCTACTTTCGGTGCATGACAGTAAATCTCCATAGTGACATGTGTTGCAGCGGTACTACTGTGTGAAACATTACATGTGTTCTATATTTGTCACCAGGATTTATTTGTTCCTTGACATTACACCACACATCATGGACACCACGCACACATCCCTGAGAGTGACACCATGCTGTTGACTTGACATTGAGCTGCAGGTCATCACATTCCTTGCATCCCTGCTGACTGCACATTGTCATACAACCTCCTTAGATGTAGTCATGTCAGGTGTACTGTGTGAGGCAGACACCATCCTCTTGGACATGATGATTTCCCTGGAGTCCTGTTCTACAGCCAGACTGTACTCATATTTTACCTTCAGAACTGTAGGCCATGATGACTACAGTCATGTAAGTTCAATATGGTTTGACGCAACTCATGGCCATCTGAGACTTACCCTGCAGCATGACCTAAGCACATGGCAGGAGGTGGAGTACAGTGCCACACTCCTGAACTATGATTGATGGGGACATGGATTATTTCTACATGCATGGATGAACAATAGGATATGATGTATGGCAACAAGATGGGCTATGCCAATTGTTAATCAACAGTCCTCTTGGTAATTGTTAATGTATGGACAATCTACAGACCCAGCACTGATCACACAGATGGAACAGAGTTAGATGGACTGATAGCCACAGACTTTGCACACAGGGCCCTTGATTTGGTACTCATGCACATGAGACCATCCAGCGTACATCCGACCTGATTGGGCCCACTTATGTTCATCCTACATCAATTACACTCCTCTCTAGCAACATATGTGCTGGGTCCATAGATGTGGCTTATATGGGCCGAAGCAAAGAACTACTGCTTTGAGGGCCACCTTTCACACCTTGACTTGTGATGTGACTTATTGGTGCATGACTAACAGTGCATTTCACCACAGCTGTGAAGGTCTATGCACATGACATGCCTTGTGAGGAGAGTGGCAGCATCCCACAACACAGATATCTCTTCATGTCTTACCAATGGTTGATGTGCATGTGTATTGTGCACAGTATGACAGTACATGTATATGACATATTTGATTTGATGTACATTAATGACCTGCCACTGTCATTTTTGTGTCCCAGGCTCAGCAGTCATTGTTCAGACATGGGGATGCTGGAGTTGCACAAAGTGCAGGCCATTGACAATGACACTGCATCCCTCATCATACAGCAGTTTCGGGGTTGCTTCAAGTCCATTCATCATATGACACTTGCTATTTGGCTGACTACAGCAGTAATGACAGGTACAGATAGGTTATGGATCATGATTTCACTCAGCATTTTACAGTGAGAGGTTACTTTGTACACAGACTGCTCATGGCCATTATACCCCTCTTTCACCATGCACCATGGATGTGCCGTCTCCCCAGAACAATTTATTTGTACCTGACACCATTAAGAGAGATAGCACAGGTATCTGTGTCCTACATATCCGGACATGTGTATGGCACAGAGGTCCTTGTCAGTAAACTTGACGAGTCACCTTGTTGAACACACAACCTCATACACTGCATGACAGACATTGTTAGGTGACTGTCTTATTCATGTCTACTGCTCTATCCCCCCAGACGTGTGTTCCTTGTCTTTGTGCAACTGGACTCCTTCCCGCACCCATTCCCTTGGCTGCAAATCATGGGACAGACACAGGCACACATCATGGCAACTATGAGCTTGGGGGGATGGATATGGAAGTAGTCCTGATGAGGCAGGTACTACTGACCTAGAACTACTTCTTTTGTATGATGTAGACATTTCTGTGGAGGCCACATTTCTTCCCCTTCCTCATTCAGTGGTGATTAGTTGTTGCACTCATCTTCTCCATACTTGTTGAGGCAAGTGCAATGTTTGACTGTGCCTCAGTGCACCTACATGCTAACAGCCACATCCAGCATCTGCCACAGTGACAGCAGGATACCTGACCTGCACCCAAAGACAGCTCCTTTCAAGGACTCCCCTACGTGGCGTGACACAACTCGCCAGCACAGAGCAACATCATGGGCACTGGGGACATGGAACGACTGTCATAAATAACACTGTTGGGGACATAGACCGACTTTAGTAAATGGTACAGTACCATGATTTCTATCCCACTGACATCCAATCCATGCCATTGCATGTAGTCAGTGTCCATTCCAGGGCTACAGCAGATGTAGTACAGCTAACAGCGCTAGCAACCACGTTTCAGTCGTGATCTATCCCAAGGCACATACACAC
The DNA here is from genome assembly GCA_035591995.1 of Stereochilus marginatus. Classification (NCBI taxonomy): domain Eukaryota; kingdom Metazoa; phylum Chordata; class Amphibia; order Caudata; family Plethodontidae; genus Stereochilus; species Stereochilus marginatus. Next base: position 1,610 of record JAVXUN010025544.1, on the reverse strand, counting down.
ATGTTGTAGTCTAGGTAGCATACCAATGGCATGCATACTGGTTACATTCCCAATGGGGCTTGTGCCAGACGACACAGTATCCCATCTCAGATCCGACTCAATGACACACACCCAGGGCCCATGGCAATACGTTGCAGCTCAAGGGGCACCCAATGGTCTACATTGCAAGGCGCATGCCAAAGGTGTTAATTCCAAGGATCATGCCAAGATGGTACATTTCAGATAAATATCAAGTGGTTTTATGGCATGGCTCCACCAGTCCATTACAGATCCATTTCAAGCTGTTCTATTGCAGGCCTCCAGCTGACTTTAGTCAATTTGATGGTGCATGGCACTACAAGCCGATCGCCAACACGCTCCACACCATACAGTCCCATGGGCTCACACCAGTGGCCCCAGTGCTGACATGTGGTATATAGTGACCCCACTCCAACCTAGGAGTGCACCAGTTTCCACAGTCACCATGGACTTATTCTGGTCCTCCCAGGCAAACATGCCCCACCCAATCACCCAGCTGATGGATATCCGCCCTAGCCACCCCCTCTCCCCACAGTAGTGACATGTATACGGAGAAAATGGCTAAACGTAGGGAAGAGGATGGCCAGAATAACATAGGGATACTCCCAGCCTCTACAGTGAATAGTTAGCACATAGTTTGACATATGACAGATTTTCGGAGGGGGATATTGTTGCATCCAAGTAAGTTACTGGCAGCATGTGTGCCCTGCAGCACATGGGGCACCTCCAGGCATTGTAAACATGCTCTGGAGGAGGCCATTTGCAACTGGGCATACTGCTTGCAGAAAGGCAATGAAATTGTTCTCACCAGCACTCTGTTTCCTGCATGATCCTTGACAGGCAACTTTGATTATTATAGCAGAGTAGTGATGGGCTGACTTTTCATTGACTGGGTCAATGGCCTCTTTAGGGCAGTCCTCTACCATGATGGGAGTTAAAACAGTGCCTTATGTGTTCCCAACTATCCTTTTCTGCCCCTCTAGCATTATGGGGTAGAGGACATGGCAGTGATTTAGTCATGACGGCATACTCAGATATATGTTCAATTGTGAAATGGATAGTCACTTACCTATCAGCCACAGGTTGGGATAGCGTCAATGCTGCATCTGGCGACACACCTCTGACTGGTGGAAGATGAAGCTGTCATGTGTGCTGCCAGGGTAGCTTGCAAGCACATTCCGTATGATGCCTGATGCATCGCAGATGACCTGTACATTTATGGAATGCCAGTGATGGCGATTCCTGTACAGGTGCTCATGTGCCCTTGGTGGATTGAAGGCTACATGCGTGCAGTCAAGCGCACCGACCACCCCAGGGAATTGTGTTATGGCATAGAAGGCTTGCACAGTGTCCTGCGTCTTCTGTGCTGTGGCGGGCATGGCAATGTGTGTATGCACACGTGCAATGATACATTCCAGCACCTGCCACAAACACCTTGATTGGCTGGATTGTGCATTGCCTGCCATTGCACCAGTGGTCCTTTGAAAGCTGCCTGTGGCCATGAAATGTAGCACACCAAGCACCTTTGCCAAGGGTGGTATTGGCCTGCACCGCATGGTTGGTGCAGTCAGCTCGTCCTCCCACTCTGTCAC
>JAVXUN010024438.1:0-11120 GCA_035591995.1 Stereochilus marginatus | reverse complement strand
TTTTGCCTGCATGTGCCATTACCTCTAGAGCAAGACAATATGCAAATTAGATCCAGGGCCACAGAATGGATCTAACTCAAAATGCTAAAGCCTCACTCTTTCAGTATGAGATCATGTTATGTGGGGAGACTCCAGTGCTCACAACAGATCTGGTTTTGGAGCATTGAGGAAAGGAAAGCGTCCCAAAATTAACATGACACCAAACAGTGAAAAAAAGGGCTAGCATCAATTGGGGAGCAAAAACTCTTTGTAGAAAGGAAGGCCATTTCATTGTCCTAAAAGGTGGCACTCAAGGGTAAGATCACGAGGCTGTTAAGAGCGGGATTAGAGGATGCTATATTCTGTAAAGTCACAGTCTGGAAATTTTATGATTTGGTGTTGCAATCAAGACTCCTCTATGTGAGTGTAGCTTGATCTATTGTGGGCAGGAAGCTGCTCACAAGGTTTCGCATAGGGTGTTTACCTATGGAGCAAGATCATTGGCGGAGAGGGAAGGACTTTTGTGCCACTAGCAGAGGAAATAGAGAAACGGTACAGCATTATCTAATTTTTTTGTAGGTCTTATAAAACCCCTAGACAAAAATAATTGCTCTCAATTGCTAACAACATTCTGGGGGTGTTCTATGATCTCTGTAATCTGAATTTTAAAACAGTTGGCAGATATTAAAACAATCTTTGCTATGGAAAAATATTTAATGGCTGTAAATAGGAACCGCAGACATTTGAACCCCCCCATCTGTGATGCAGAACTTCTCGTAAAGTTTTTTTAACCATCTTTATTCATCAGAATGTGAAAAACAGTGCTGAAAATATACAGAATGCTGCATTTATAGTTAATAGACAATAATAATATTGATTATATGACATATTTCAGAGTAGTAGCTGGCATATCAATCAGATATTGAAAGCATTTATCAGACGTTAAACAGAAACTTCCCCAAACCCCACCTCATGACCACTCAATGCGTATTGAGATCACAAACAAATGAGCAGTGTGCCCATAATGAGTTAATGTATTAGGATGGGAACCATAGACGGGCGAAGCAGCAGTTGTCCCCTAGAGAGATAGGCACCGTCTCAGATAGCACAATGTCAAGCTTTCTCATGTCATATTAAGTCCTCTTTACTCAACAAAAAGTAATGATCTGCTGACCAAATATCTTTGTGTCTGTGCTTTGGTTTTGCAAGTTTACGCATCACCTCCTCCTGTTGTTCACAGTAAGCGAGGGCTTCGAGCCAACGCCCCACTGACGGTGTATATCCACGCATCCATTGTCGGGTGATCAAACGTTTAGCAAGTGTAATAGCTAACAGTGTCCATCTTCTATGTAATTGTGGCATTTGAGGTAAATCCATCAGAAAAATGACATCAACAGTGTTATCAACCTTAGTCTCACAGTCTTCTGAAATAGTGGACATTACTTTCGACCAATATACAGAAAGGGTCAGACATCCATCACCCATGCCATATGCAGGAATCCTGCTCAAATCTCACCACATCCTCTGCACCCCAGATCCCCTTGCCCATACAGTACATCACTGATAGTAGATAAGGTGTTAAATAAGATCTGGTTAAAAACAGATAGTGGATTAATCTTATTCGGGGAGACCGGGAAACCTCTTTTGTGCCATAGCAAGCCACTGCCCAAACAGTGTCATCAATCTCATGTCCTAAATCACCATCCCACTCAGTTTTGGTTTTAATGGGAATGCAACTCACACAGTATTCTATATAGCTGAGAGATTCTATGAGGTTCAGAATCAGCCGTTAGTAATTATGTAAGCAGTTCACAATCAGTGGGCTCAGTGCGGTAGTCTGGCCATCTAGCTCTAAGACTCTCACGCACATGTAGCCATTGCATATGGATTAGAGACCCCCACCTACGCCGTCAACCAAATCTTTATCATTACTTAGCCGACCACCTTCATATAAATCACCAAGAAATAGGTACCCGCTTTCGGTCCAGGATTGCAGCATAGAGTCTGTGAGATGCAGCGACACCGAGCTCAAAGGTACATAGGGGCTATATGGTACACACGTGACGTAGCGCCACCACAAAGAGAATCCCATCCAGGCTGGACCAACATGCAGAGAAAGTGTGTGCGGTAATAGCACCAAAGTCTTTATCGCCGGCATCTCAGCAAACCACGCCACCTCCATTCGGACATGTGCTGCAGAGCCGTCCAGCGCATAAGGTGATGCAGCTGAGCTGCCAGGTAATAGTTGGCGAAGACTGGAAGATCCAGGCCGCCTTCAGCATTAGCTCTACATAGTGTTGCCTGTGCTATACGCGGTGTCTTAGCGATCCAAAGTTAGTCATTGATTCTGGATTTAATTATTTAAAAAAAGATGCTGGCAGCAAATATGGGACGTTATTGAAGATATATAGGAATTTAGGCAATAGAACCATCTTCACTACTGCCACTTTGCCTGCCAAGGCCAGCGGTAGCATCTTGCAGCGAGTCACTCTGTCAGTCAAATACTGAAACAATAAGTGATAATTGTTTATAGCTTATGACAGTGTCTCTGGCAACATTCACACCCAAGTACTTAAAGGAGCCATGTGCTATCTTCAATGGTGCCACATATAAAGGAGTAGCAGGTACGGGGCCACAGTCATAATAAACTGACTTGGCCATGTAATGGCATATCCAGAGTGAGTCCCATGATGCTAAAAGCAGGCCAGTACTCGTGATAAATCTGACTTTGGGTTAGCTAAATAAAGTAAAACAGTTGGCCCCGCAAACCACTATGCCTCCATCAGAAACTTCCTTTTTCAAGTATAGCACTAGAGGTTCCATCATAAGAGTAAAGAGGGGAGCCAACAGGGGACATGCCTGTCTTGTTCCCTGTTCGATCAAGAATACTAGCGACATACCACCGTTAACCGCTATTCTGGCCATCGGTGCATCATATAATAATCTAACCCTCTGTATTAGCTCATTCGGAATTCAAAATGCTCTCAGAACCACCCAAAGATAGTCCCATTTAACCGTGTCAAATGCCTGGAGTGCTGCAGGGGTATCCAAAGGCAGTGCTGATAAAACAACCCGGTATAAAGCCAGTTTGGTCTATGCTGACCAAATCCGACAATACCCCCATTAGTCGAGTGGCAACTATCTTGGCTAAGAGTTTAACATCTGTGTTCAGTAAAGAGAATGGGCGATATGCTGTACACAATTCAGGATCACCCCCCGGTTTAATCAACAGACATATTCTAGTTTCATTCCTGCCTAATGGTAGGTTCGCCGTAACGAAAGATTCAGTATAGACCTCCAGTAACAAAGGTACCAGCTGACCGCCAAAGTGTTTGTAAAAGTCTATTCCTAACCTATCCGGTCCTGGCGATTTGCCCGCTGCCAGGTACTTGATAGCTGCATATATTTCCAACTCGGTAATATCAGCTGCCAGTGAAGCAGTCTGTTCCTGAGAGACACGTGGAAATGTCAGACCAGCCACATATCTTTCAGTGTCCCATAGCATACCGGAGGGCGAGCTTTTATATAAAGTAGCAAAATAACGGTAACATTCAGACTGTATCTCCAGTGGTGTCTTGAGCAAGGCTCCACTATCAGTTCTCAGCGTCGTAATCAGACAAGGGGATTGAGGACCATGCAGGATACGCGCCAATACAGTAATAAATGTCCAGACTGGATTGCCAGGTGCCTTGGTGCACTCAGAAAACCATGAGCAAGTCAGCCCACATAGGTATAGTACATTTAAGCTTGTTCCTATTTAGTTTATACAATATACAGTGCTAGTCCACATTCTTAGATTATTACGCGCCAATACAGTGCCTGGGCTATCAGCTTGAGCATATCGATGCGCTCGTGCAAATTTGTGTAGAAATGTTACTTCCCTATCAGCAACCTCCACAAACTCTCTGCGCAGGTGTGTGGACTCAGCTACAAGACTGGAATCAGGGGACGCATTATTCGATTCATCCAAAGTGGCCAAAGAACTCTCTAGGGCCTCCAATTCTGCTCTAATAGAATGCAACACCCCACCCTCCAGATTGCATGTTGTGCCACGTATGAAGCATTTAAAAGCCATCCATCGCGCTGAGGCAGTGGTATCCCCAGGCCGATTAGTCTCCAGAAACAGCTTGATCTGGTCACACAGGTCAGACTCAATCTCTGCATGTCAGAGAATCGGCCTTGAAGCGCCAGGTGTTAAGTCTAGGAGGACCCACAGTCCAGACCACCTCTACATATAGCGGAATATGATCAGATAATGTACGTGGTTCGAGGACCACACGTCCCAAGTAAGGAAATAAACATTTGGACAATAGCAACTGATCTATTCTAGTATATAGGTCATGTACAGAAGAGTAAAAAGTGTACCCTCGGAGGTCCGGCACTAGTATCTTCCAGGAGCTGATAAAGGTACAGCAACCGATCTATTCGTGTACAGAAGAGTAAAAAAATGTACCCTCAAAGGTCTGGCTGTAGTATCTTCCAGACATACAGGAGCTGATAAAGGTACATATATTCCAATAGTTTATGTACAGCTTGAGAGAGTGCACGAGGGATCAAAGAGGAGTGATCATTCGCTGCATCAGTCACAAAGCTGAAGTCCCCCCAATAAGCCATTGACATGTGTCCCATTTATGCAAGTGTGCAAAGATGGATTCAATGAAAGGGGCGGAGTCAAAATTGGTACCATATACGTTGAAGAGAACCACATCTCTACCTGCCAGTGCACCCCTCACCATTACATATCTCCCATGTACATCGACGTGACACTCATGGGCCGTGAAAGGAAGATGTTTGTTGACCACTATCTGTCCGGGTTGGCAAGGAGACGCAAGCTGTGGGGGCTCCTGTCCTCTGCCGTGGCCCGACCAGCGGGGTCGCCTTCCCGTCTCCGCGCCGCCCCTGACATGCCAGGAGACAAACCGCAGCCCGACTAGCGGGGTCGCCTTCCCGCCTCCGTGCCATTCCTCCTCCAAGTCTGTGGTTCTGTACCGCAGTCATGTGTACGGTCCCGTACTGCAGTCGTGCGTACGGTGCTGTACCGCAATCATGCGTTCGGGTTTAGCGTTAGGCACTGATGCGCATCCTTGCCTCTCATCACTCTTTACACCCCCACACCCACAAAAAGTTTCCACTTACCCATAGACAGCACATTAGGGAGAAGGATAGGGTGTCAGGCAAGGATACATCTCACATAGAACCGACAGACTTCCCCGGGCAAAATGGCGGCCCCCTCCAGTCACATTTCCAAAATGGCAGCCGGCCTTTTCATATTTTCTGCTTCGTTACTTCCTGGAAGTGTCCTCACATAGGACTATATAAGAGTCCAGCTCCCAGCACTCATTGTCTGGACATTGACCTTTACAGGTGTTGGTTCTGGCCTTTGTATACTGTGGTTTACTCCTTTGTTAATTGCTCACTTTGGTATTTTGAACCCTGGACTGTCCCTGGGGTGTTTTGTTTCTTCCCTGGTTTAGTCATTTGCTCTCTCTGGTATTGTGAACCCTGGCCTGTCCCTGGACTGTTTTGCTTCTTCCATGGTTTAGTCATTTGCTCTCTCTGGTATTGTGAATCCTGGCCTGTCCCTGGACTGCTTAGCTTCTTCCCTGGTTTAATGATTTCTTGCACTGTTTTTTTTACTTCTGACCTGAATCCGGACTGGTTTGGATTTTCTTATTTCTTGTTCTAGTGCCCCGTTATCTTCCATAGGCTTGTATTCAGTTATCTGGTTCCATTCTACTAAGCCCCTTTTTAAGGTTCCACCTTGCAGTGGTACCTGGCCAGTCCTGGGTATAGGGCGTGCCTGGGGTCAACCTCTGGTTTCTGACCAGTGGCCCCTGGGTCTTCGTGGACTGCACCGTCCCTCTAAGACCTGATGACTTTGCGAGTCGTTGCCGTCCCGCAAAAACCTGGTGACTTTGCAGGTCATTGGGGTTTGCTCATGTCTGACCCTATGGAATTGGCAACCGGAGGGACTGGGGCTGTGGACCCTGACACTATCATGACACCCCTGGAGCCTTTGGTATACAAGGAATAATATCGATTATTGCCCCATTGAGGAGCAAAACGTTGATAACTGTGTGAGGTTAAGTGAGTTTCCTGCACGTATAAAATTGAAAAGCAACATTTCTCACAATATTGTGATTCTTCTTTGTTTAGAAGGACAATTAAGGCCCCTAACGTTCCAGGTCATGAGAACCAAATGGTTCATCCCAAGGTTAGTCATGTTTGCCTCCAGTCCCCACCACTCAATCCAATCTCTCCAGAGCCACGTCATTGAGCATATAAAACCGATACTGAAATCCCAGCCATAGCAATAGAGAAGTCATGAAGAAAAAAAAATTGAACTTCCCAACACACCCCACCCCCAAACGGCAGGACTAGACCCAACCACAACCTTAAACTACTAATAGACATTCAGTCGAGACATGTAGTGCACAGCAGATGCGCATCACAGCGCGGAGAAACCACGCTAGAGGCACATTCTACTCTCATGCAGCTAATAGGTATGTAATCCGATAGGTACAGAACATAAGCCTGACTCAGTCGGACAGCCAATCAAGTATCGTCATCTAAGTACACCTGCTCCCTACGCATAGCTCCACCCACCATACCAGAGAAGACTGCAAATATCACGCAATACGTCAATCATACATCCCCGCCTCTCCCGCACATCCAATCAAAGCACCGTCCGCTCATCACACCTCCAAATATCCACTCTGTGGGTCCACCCCACATGCATCCGTAACGGAACTGAGCTTCAATGGTAATCAATACAAAGACCTGCCACCACAACACACAGATAACAGCCAACCGTGGGTACATCATTCAGCCGCAAAAGTATTATGCACAAATCACTGCAACTCCTCGAAAGAACGGAGTCGCATGCAACACACATGCAAACGATGGACAGAACACATTTTTAAGGCATCTTGCGGCCGAGCCGGCCATTTTACAGTTTACCGTTTAGTACCCACCTGCCAGCATGCCACAGTGCTACTCACAAGTGCCCACCCACCACCAGGACAGTAGTAGGCAGTGCCAATCAAATTAGTTACAAAATTGCAAGGTGTAACCGTCAATAGACTTCAGCAGCCATCTTAGAAATCAAAAAGCACGAGTCCAAATATGTAAGAAAAATAAATAAATCACTAATATATAATAAAAAGTACATAAAATGCATAAAGTCACATCCCGAAGCCATGAAAAAAAAAAAACCGGTAAAACAGTTCCATAAAAATAGAGGAGACGCCAGATAAGCAGAGCAGGATCTCAAAGTTAGTTGCAATAAAGAAAGGGGGACATCCAACAAAAGAAATATGTGTCTGGATTAATCACTGTACAAGCACATGGTAGATCACCTCCACCGGATCCGATCACAGAAGTCCGAAGGCACGCCGTCCCCCAAGACAGCATCCAAGGCTTTCCAACACCAGACCAGTCAAAAGACAGTGTACTCACGCCACGGCAGGCTCCGAAACCGGAAACGGGGATCCAGAAGGCACCGACGATCTCCGTGGTGATGAGCGCGGCAGGCATTCCAGGAAATCCCCTGAAGAGGACGGTGAGAGGCAAAAGTGAGCTTTATTATTATGCACAATCTTTAGTTTTGAAGGGTGTAGCATCACGTAAACCATAGCTCATTTCCGAAGTTACTGTTTTACGGAATCATACAGCTTATGTGCCCGTAGCACGCCCGGGGACAGATCCTGGTAGAAGCTCACTCTGCTGCCTTCCCACGCTATGTTGCGCTGCTCCCGTGCAGTCTTGAGGATCGCCTCGCGGCCCTGAAAGTTCAATATCTTCGCTATAATATGTCTCGGAGGTGCCCCGGGCTGTGGATGCGGTCCCGGTATTCTATGGGCGCGTACCACCGTGAAATAGTTGGAAACCTTTAGTGCCGGCAGCATCTTGGGTATTTCTGTTTCAAGAAAGGGTTCCATTCTATTTAGAGGGCTGGATTCTGGTATTCCCAGAATACGTATATTGGATCTGCGAGATCTCCTCTCTGCCTCATCCAGCGCTGCAGTGGTTTTAACAAGTTCTGCTTGAAGTGTCCCCACTGCCTGTTCAAACGAGCGTACCTTCCCCTCAAGCTCTTCAATTCGGCACTCTGCTTCAGCAAGCCGGTCCGCCAAGGATGTTGTTATGTCCTACCAAGGACACCGTAGCTACACCACACCATGTGGGTTCGCTCGTGCCCCACGTGGTATCTAATTAATAAAAAGAGCTGACCCACCACTCTAGGGCGGGAATCAGCGAACGGAACAACACTGCCTGGATCTCTGATTCAGCTACGCTGCATGTGTGGGCATTGTGTGCATCAGAGGGCCTCATACATATAAGTACATAACACTGGCGACGAGCGAGTCTTCAGCCCGGACTCACAGATCACTCAACAGCCGGAGGTTCGGCGCTCAGTGTGCTTCAAGCCGCAAGCCCTCCTTTGTGATTTGTGAGCCTGCCCATCTCCACGACACCTGACGGACCAGCGCCTTCTCAACGGCGACCGCCCGCAAGACACCGCCTCGCAGATCCGATGCTCCCAGCCATTCGAGCATCTTTGAAGAGTGCCGTCCACACTTCAAGGAGCCACCTCGCTGCTCCAATGACTCAGGTCGTCTGCGCACGTGTGCAGCCCTGAAGAGCACCACCTGCGCTGTTCTGTACACGTGGCAAGTGCCTTCTAGCGCACCACAGGCATGCCTGCTTTGCAGCTAACTCTCCTGTATTCCTGTACCAAAGCCTTCTCCTATAAAAAATAAATAAATTAATCACAAACTAAACAAAAGTAGTAAACTTCAAAGTCACAATACAATAATTACAAAACAACTGACTGTTTACACCATATAATTATATTGTTCTCAAGGAGAACCAGCAAGCCAGACACCGCAGTTGCATCACGCTCTCCATACTGCAACATGGCTATCAACACTGCAGAAGAGAGCACTTTATCAGTTGTCAATCCCTTATCCACATCGACCCCACACGCTGGTCGAGCCAGGAGAACACTACAAGACCTCTCCCTGATCAATGACTCTCCCTCCGCAAGGGTCTTTATGAAACATTTGACCCCTACTCCTATGCAGGGGGTGCTGGAAAGCTCTGGCCACTGTGGATACAGCACTTTGAACTGAATGTCAAATCAAGGAAGATAACTGATCCAGAAGAAATGCGCACACTTCTCCTTCTCAATTTAGGGCTGCCAACGCTAAGAATCTTCAACTCCCTAGCACTCACAGGAGAAGATGACGACTATGCAGGAGCAAAACCTGCACTCCAACAGAATTTTATGCCATCACTCAACCCAGATTTTGAGCGCTTACAATTCAGCATTGCACGACAACTCCCTGAAGAGAAAGTAGATGACTTTCACACCCGCTTGCGGGACCTAGCGAAGTCATGTGAATTTCCAGATGAGAGTTTCATGATCAGATATCAGATAATAAGCGGCATCTCATCCGAAAAGCTCAGAAAGTCAATCCTAGCAGAACGTGACATTGCTCTAGAACTTGGGAGGCAGCATGAACTAACGAATGAGCGACTACAATCAATGACATCACTACTACAATCAATGCACGTTCCAGATGCCTCTGTAGCGGCCGTGTCCTCTTCCTCCACTGGACGCCCGAACAACATTCGACGTACCAACAATACAAGCAAGAGGCCCTGCTACTGGTGTGGTGGCCCCCGTCATGTCAAGTGTGACTGCCCCGCACAAGGCACCGTCTGTGGCAAATGCAACAAAATGAACCATTTCCCCAACCGACCGCGACAACGCCTGCAACATCTCGCACAAAAAAAAGCACAAAGCCGCAAAAGCAAGACATGTTGAAGACGAATCAGAAGACACATCTGCATCTGAAGACGAAAGTGAGGAGGAAGTGGAACCAAAGAAATCATCAAAAACAAAGATAATTGCGAACGCACACATGATTTCCACAATCAAGAGCAAAAAGAAGGGGTCCGCTGCACAACCATCCTGCAACATCCGCATTAACAACTCCAGCTCACCTATGATAGTTGATACTGGGGCCACAGTGAATGTCATGCCCATTACCAAATATCACAAGCTAAATGGCGACATGCCGCTGGACTCAAAGACAGTGCGCTTATTTGCATACGGATGCAAGAAACCCCTTAAAGTCTATGGCTCCTTCAAACCCATCCTCTCATAAAATAACAAATCGATATCTTCTCGTGTCTACGTAGTTGATGCAAAAGTCCATTCACTACTCAGTTGTTGTACAGCACAGAGACTAAGCATCATCCACTTCACCTTTCAAGTTGAAAAGGATCACACTGAGAAACTACTAAACTGTCATCCTAAACTGTTCAAGGGCCTAGGCTGCCTCAAGGGTAGACTCATCAAGCTACACATAGATCCTACCATACAACCGAAGGCAGTACGACATCGACGCTCTCCATTCCATATGCAGGATATCATCAAGTCAGAAATCAAAAACTTAGAAGATGCACGACAGGGCCAACACCCTGGGTCTCCCCCATGGTGGCCACCCAAAAGAAGCATCAACCTAAAGCAGTGAGGATCTGCGTCGACATGCGATTGCCCAACGTAGCCATAAAACGCGAAAGACACGTATGTCCAATGATTGATGACATCATCGTTGACGTCACTGGCTGCACCACTTTCTCCAAGCTTGATCTTCGCGCAGGCTATCATTAGCTTAAGCTGCACAGACAGTTGCGATACACAACAACCTTCACCTCCCCCTCACAAACACCAACTCACCAACACCCCGATCACAATACTCCAGCACTGCAATAAAACACAGCCACTTACCCAACTTGTGGTCATTAACACTCTTTCAACCCCACCATACCCCCCCGGGTCACCATTTATTCCCAAATATCCCTTGCCCACCACCACCGTTCAATACATTAAAAAGAAAACTGCTTTACCTTAGTGCCCTGATCCAAACATGTTCGCTCATCTCGATGGCACGCCTCTGCATTTCCGTTTTGACTTCTACCCCTTAAAGGCACAGCAGTCAAAATGGATGTGCATTGAGCGACACCCAGGCGTGCGAACGGAAACAATGCAGTCACACAAGGGCAAAACTACCGCGGGCCAGTGCAGAGTGTTTGTTTTGTTTGTTTTTTCAAAGAAAGAAATTCCATCC
>JAVXUN010023331.1:0-11153 GCA_035591995.1 Stereochilus marginatus | reverse complement strand
ACAAATCAAATTACTTCGTGGTGCGTGAAAAGCATGCAAAAAAAGAACTTTATGTGTACTTGGTGGTGATGGAGTTCTTAGTGGTGATGGAGTTCATAGTAGTGTTAGAGTTCATAGTAGTGTTAGAATTCTTATTGGCGATTGAATAGCCAAGTCTGGAGTAGTTTCTGAAAAATGCCAGTAGGGCGGCTTGGCGCGCAAATTGATGGGGAACACTATCCCTTGATTCACAGAATGTCAAGGGTGTGGTTGTTGTGGGATCTTAATGGGTGGATGCTGGGGTGCTTTCTGATGCAGTGAGAGAGATAAGGGGGGCTGTGTTGGTGATGCACTGATGGACTATGGCTAGGGCTTTAAATTAGATGCGCGCCTTCACAGGGAGCCAGTGGCGCTCTCTCCCGGCTTTAGTGATCTGATCGCTAGGTCTGAGGCCAAGCGCTGCATGCACTGCATTGTTTTGTATTACTTGCAGTTTGGCAATGTATTTGGCTGAAGTGCTGGAGAGTAGCACATTGCAGTAGTTGAGTTTGGCGCCCTGACTACTGCTCTGGCTATGGGGTGCAGCTCGCTCTGGCGAGGAATGTTCTGATTTGATTGACGAGTTTAGTGGCATAGGAGGCAGAGGAAGAGATGGCCTTGATTTGGCGGGTCATATTCAATTCAGCATTGAAGTATATGACTAAGGTTTTGATTAACTGTGAAACTGGAATGATGTTGCTTTCGATAGTGAATGTGCTAAACTCGATTTGTAGCTTTTTGAGTCGGGATGGGGTGCCTATGATAAGTAGTTCCGTTTTGTCGTCATTCAGTCATAGATGGTGGGTTGCCATCCACACCTGAATGACTTTGTATATCTTATTACTGGCCTTGGTGTCATTCGCATGGTTGCCGCTGATCGGTAGTAGCACCGGGATGTCATCCGTGAAGTTAGTGGAGGAGCGCCCAGAGTGTCCAGCTCATTGAATAGGGGCTTTGTCTATACATTGGATAGTGTGGGGGACATGCAAGAGCCTTAAGGCACACCACATGTGACTGCGGTTGGGGCTGCCAAGTGGAAGCCAACGAACACTTTAGAGGTTCTGTCTATGAGGAAAGAGGTGACCCAATTGGTAGCCTCTTGGCAAAAATTGACTGTACCTAGGAGAGAAGAGGCTGGATGCCAATAAGAGAGGGGACAGTTAGACGAGCGAAGCCGAATCTGCACAGCTCGCTGTATCCAATATTTGACAGCACATTAGACCTTTATGCAGGAAGCACATTTCCCAGAAGGCTGCCTGGAAAAGTGACATATAAGTCACCTCACTGCTTCATAGCTTGGAATCTCTGCAATTCCACGACCCCTATTATTACTACTATTTTGCTACCATTGAATAGGGAGGCAGTATCCAGTGTTTGCTGGTAAGACAAAGGGTGCAGCGCAAAGCTGTTGCTCATTGCTATTTAGATATGTGCCTCACGCTGGCTAATACGATTGTTGAATTGACCAACAGTATGGAAAATACTTACGATAATTCAGAGGCAATGGCCCAGCACATTAGCACGGCAATGGGCAAGCCGAAAGACCAGGGCCCACCTGCTAGAATGGGTACACATGATGTAAATACCGAGTCTACATCTAGAGTTAACATTTTTAGCAAATGGCACTGGTTCCCCTCGGGAAGTTAGATACTGTTTCCCTATCATGAGGGAGTTTTTAACAGGGATGCCTTCAATGAGGTATATAATCCTTTCTGGGGGTAGAATATATGCTGCCAAGGGCGTGGAGAGCCGCATGGGCCAGCTGTACATAGGGTAGCACTGAAGGGTCTGCAAATACCTGTACAAGAGATGTAAAGTGTGCAGCCCTTTAGTAAGTTTTGGGGCAGTGTACAACTTCCAAAAGAGGGTATTACATTGTTGAAACAATGTGTATGGGACCCTATAGGGAGTATGTAAAAAGGCATATAGCAACTCAGGAACGCTAATGAGATGTGTAGTGTGTCCCAAAATTCTATCTTCCACTGGCAATAGGGTGGTAAGTCAAGAACATTTTGCTGCAGATTCCGATCTGGAGAAATATTTTCCCGGGTATTTAAAAATCTCAGGTTCTCAGCGTAGGGGGCAGCATGGTAGGTGATCATGAGGGGCAAACCAATGATTTGTGCCAGTTCATGCCAAGCCCAGATGGCCCACTGAATTATTCAATCCACCACAGCGCCTGTGGCAGGGATTCGGAAGGTTCGTTAAGATATAGCAGAAGGTTGTCTGCATATAATTATGTAATCTGTTCCTGGCCACCTAATTTGATCCCTTGCTCGCAAAGTGCTTTCCTAAGGAGTAGTGCCATTGACTCAGCAGCCAACGCAAAGAGAAGGGGGATAATGAGCACACCTGCCTTGTTCCGTGATGTAACGAGAACACCGGGGCAAGTTGGTCAACCTAGTTGCAGGTACAGTGTATAGTAATTTCACTACACTGCGGTAGTAGGGACAAAAACCCATGCTTTCTAAAACCACTTTTAGATAGTCCTATTCTAGTGAATCAAACGCCTTGGCATTCAATCATTCATTCATTCATTCATTGTTTTTCTTATGCGCCAAAGAAACTTTCATGAGACTTCGTGGGGCAGTAAAACATGCAGAGAACCCACCACCAAGAAAGCCCTAAGAATAAAATCGGGAACTAACAAAACTCTAAAACTAATGCAGCAAATCAGATCACACAGGACATGACCACAGCGTGGGAGTCCCGATCCGAACCTGACATTATGGAAAATAGTTGCCTGATATTGTCCCTAGTTGCTCGGCCCAGAATAAAGCCACTTTGGTTTGGATGGATTAGCCGGGACATAAGGTGAGTGATACGGTCTGCAAGGACCCTGGCTATAATCTTGATGGCACTGTTGAGGAGAGTGAGAGGCCTATAAGTTTCACAATACTCCAGGTCTTTACCTGGTTTAAGCAGCAGCATCGTAGCCGCCTCCCTAAGAGTCTGGCGAAACACTCCCTCCCATAGGCTTTCAGCAACCAGTTGTGCCAATAGAGGGGCAACTTTAGGAGCGTACTGTTTATAAAAAGAGAGGTCAATACCATCAGGGCCAGGCACCTTACCAGGCGTCAGCCCTTTTATAGCCCGCATAACATCGTCCACAGAGATTGGGGAGTCTAGTCTGCTTCATCCACAGTCAGGGATGGCAGGGCTCGAGGTTTCAGGAATTGCTGGATGTCAGTAAGGGAAGTGGTAAGTTGACTACTATACAGGTCAGAGAAATAGCTTAGGATCCTATCCATTATGTCAGCTGTCGCTGTCGGCCCCAACCCGCTGAGTCGCGGACTGTTATCTGGGGGGGGGGCGCATCTTGGGGTCTTGCAAGCCACGCCAAGGTGCAGCTCAGGTGCTCGAATTGATGTATTGCCTAACATGGTTTGGGCAGGAGAGAAAATGTATCTCTCGGTTGAAGACCTCTTCCAGCTGAGTTGTCAGTGTCGGATGGTGGTTTGCAGAGCAGGCGACAGCGGTGTGTCTTCCGACAACTTGTGGCAGTCCAGCTGTTGTTGGGCCCTAGAGATGTCTGCTCTGAGCGATTTTAAGATCCCACCTTCAGTGCTGATGCAAATACCCCAGATGTATACTTTTAGTGCTTCCCAGGTGGTTGCAAAAGGCATTAATCTCCAGAACCTCTGAGGTGGTTGGGCTCCATGGAGGTCGAAAGTTAGCAATACAAGAATGTGGTCAGAGAGGGATCTTACACCTACATATACCACTATCAGCTACCAGGTCCATGTGAGGGGATGTTTTCAGGAAAAGGTCAATATGTGAATTGTAATCATGGACCCCAGAATAAATGTAAAAATGCATTCATCTACTAATCGTCATCCATCAGATGTTGCAACATCACCGCTGCTTTAGCAAGTCTGCCCGAGATGTCTTTCGAGCAATAAAGGAGCTGGGACAAGGTAAGATTAAAATAACCTCCGATAATAGTCAATATCGTACCAGCAAATACCGCAACATAAAAATCAGGGTCGTTGACATTAGGCCCGTACAGCCCTACCACTAGAAGACTTTCATATCTGCCAGTTGGATCACAATACACACAGCTAGTTAAACAGTTCAGTCCCTTCTGAAATAACAAGGACCGCCCGTCGTTTTACAGGGTTGTTTGTTCCACAAGCATTCCAAGTTACACACTTAAATCCCCTCTCAGCCATGATATAATGTGCCGTGAAACATGCTATCTAGTGCACAAGTTCTGACCTTCAACCTGCAAATGTTTGCTAGCGTTACAGACAGATATGGATTATAAGCAAACACATTTTTATACAACTGGCAACTGTCACAACCAAAATCACATCTGTAAATTCAACACACCCTCCCTTTCCCTTGCCCCCCCTCCAACCCAGTCGGTGCACCCAACCCTCACCGAACATGCCCACCAACAACTCTTAAGAAACCATTCACAGGCATGAGAGTCATTGTGACCACGTCATATATATATATATACCAGTCTTAACCTGGAGGGAGACTAGTGAGAAGAATTCAACAGGGCCGCCCTGTTGTAGTATTGAAGCGGAGGCACTAGTAGCCGAAAGCAGCAGGGCGAGCAGTCACCACAGGCAGTCCTTAATATAAGATATCGAACAGAAGGAGTTCAGGGGAGAGTACAGTTCCACCACAGCCGTTTTCAACCATATTATAAGTTCCTTCACCTGAGTGATCGCAGGAGTGAGTGGGCTCATCTCGGAGCCAGCACTTATGGAGGAGAGTCGTTCGTTGCACCCTGCAGCCTTCTGGACGGCATCAGAGGAGGGTGCCAGGTCTTTCAACGGTCGGGTTTATAGGCATCCCTCGAGGACTGGGTCGATGATCTTGGCTGCATTAGTGGATAGGCACCAGGGCTTCGTCGGGGAAGCTCAGCCATCACCAGCTGATGGTGGGCATGTCGATGTTGGTGCATGGAGGTCCAGGTAATCAGCAGATTCTGGGGATCTTGAAAGCAGTGGGCACAGTTGTTTATCACAATGCGGAGCTTGGCTGGATGCAGGAGCGCATATGGTAGATGGCGCTCACAGGATTTTTTTGCCACTTTTAAACTTCTGGCACTGCTTTTGCACCGCGACCGTGAAGTCTGTGAAGAAACTAATCCGGGCGTTCTCAAAACCGATTTCTGCCACAAGAGCGACACGTAAGATTTCGTCACGGTAGTTAACAATCCTCTGGATCACGGCCCGCAGGGGAGTTCCTGGCAGCAGCCGGGGCGCCAGAGCGTGGTGTGAGCATTCCACAACAAAACATTTTGAGAGTTTGGCCCATGGTAGAAGGCAGTGAATCATGTCTTCGAAGAAAATATCAGTCTGCCACGGTTCAATGCCTTCTTGTACTCCGACCACGTGAATGTTGGCCCTCCGACTACGGCTCTCTTGGTCCTCAAGCAAGGCATCCAGTGCCTGCAGTGCTGCTTCCAGCTCATGTGCCTGCCATCAGAGGGTCCCCATCACATCCTTCAAGGCACTCATAAGGTCCTCTGCTTCACGCTGCCGGGACACCTGGCTAGTGAGCTGAGTGCAGATAGCTTATAGACTGGAGTTGATGTGTTCCAGGGCAGTGATAAAATGCTGCTCCATTGCGCGTACAGCTGCCATCGCCTCCATCAGGGCGGTTGCTTTCGCCGATGGCTCCCCCAGGGCCGATGGTGCGGCCGGCGCCAAGTGCTCTCCATCGCCGCCATCTTGCTCTCCATGCGAGGCAGTCGCAAATTCCGCCATTTTCCTTTACTACAGTATCTTTCTTGCTCAAGATTTTAGTCGTGGCGTGTCGACCCATGCTGCGGCAATTAGGGCATCTTCGTGGGAGTAAAGATGCCACTGGAAACAATACTGATTGTCACAGATCTGGGTGGGCCTCTGCGGAGCTCCGCTTGGTGAGAGCGCTCAGGCCGATTGCATGACGTGACTCCCCTGAAATTACAAAATGTAACTTCCCTGAGACTGAGTCAAGACATACAACCCACTGCCTGGCTTTGCCTCCATTTGTCACCTTCATGCCCTCTCAAGGTATGTGGTAAAATTAGAGCAAGGAATAAAATGTGCCTTATTAATTACCTGGTCACTTGTCAAACACACGACCTAATAATAAAGAATGATCTCGAATAATTGTGCTTGACTAAAGATGACTTCATAAGGCAGCCGGACCTTTGGTTTCACTAGCTGTACCTTAAGGTTTCAGTATTTGAAAAGTGGATAGACCTATAGTATGAGGGGTAGGGGTGGATTTAATCTACAATGGCAAACTAAATAAATGATCAGCCACCAGTGAGAGAATTAAAGACTATGAGTTACTCATGGACAAACTACCAGCTGAACTCTGAAACTACTATAAACATTATTTTGAGCTATTGTCATCCTAATAATAGGCCATCCTTCGACGAAGAAGTGCTAAATTTTATTATACCCACCCAAATGATTTTCACCAAATGCCTTCTTGTCAGAGGCCTAAATTATTGGTTACATGACAACTCAGATGATTGTGCCAGCTCGCTTGAATTCTGTCTGATTTAACCTGTGTTATAAACCTGTGATTGATGCACCGACACACAAGGATGGGCACTCTTTGGATTGGGCGGCTGAGAACAATATCTCCCCTCTAGTTACAAATATCCAGCCATGTCCTTGGTCTGACCACTACACTGTATTTTTTTAAGTTTCATACTTCAATAATTTCCCGTGAGATGAAGAACCGGCCTGTACTGACCAAGTGTCGTAATATTAAGAGAGTCACCAAAACCTTCTTATCCCATTAATAGAAAAAACTTCTGAATTGTAGGTCTCCCTTAAGTCACCTGAAGAATTAGTGGAACACTATCAGCTGTTACTGCAAAACACATTTGATCACCTCAAATGTGCCTCGATAAAAACACACCCCAATGCTCTTAGTTCACACCTAAAATAAGAGAACTTCAAAAACTCAAATGTAAACTAGAGCCAATTTGGGCTAAATCAAAAAGCGCTGCTAATAAAAGTGCATATATAACGGTAGCCAAACCCCCCCCTCCCCAAAAGGCCAGAATTAAAGCTAAGTTGCAACATTTTAATACGTGCATATCCAGTGCACCTTCTGACACTAAAGAACTTTTTAAAATTCAGTGTGAACTTCAGAATCCTTGTCCTACCAAAGTAATTGCTGCACTGTGATTCAGAACACAGTGAAGAACCAAATAACTATTTTTAAAGACAAAATGGGATCTAAACTGCAGGGGCTGGTACAGGCTGATTGAATCATTACTACTCTGCCTAGGAATAGTTCCCTACGCGATGGTACTTTCACGCTTGAGGATGTGTTTCACTTTTGCTCAGTAACTGACTCTGAAGTGGTCAAGATTATAAAGTGGCTCAAGCTGAACTTCTGTAAAGGCGATATCAGCCCAGCATTGTCTATAAAAAAAAATTGGAACCCTTGCTACCATTAATTACAATGTTTATAAATGTCTTGTTCCAACCTTACTGTGGCCCAGACACTATTAAGCAAGTATGGGTTGTTGTTTTTCTCCTTCCTCCTCCTCTTCTTCCTTAACTTGAATAGACGAACATGGGAAAGGAGTGGTACCAGGTGTCATGATCTAAAAACAGGAGTACATTGCTGGGTGTAGCAAACAAAAGCCGGGTTAGATGGAGGAAGCACTACCAGTTAAGTCGAGAAAAGAAAGCTTCACTTGACCCTGCGCATGGTGATAACTATAATCCTTTACTACAGTACCTTTCTTGCTCAAGATACTAGACAAAGTGGCTCGCTTACAAAAATATAATCTCCTGGGCAGTAGACGATCAGGCATCATACTGGTCCTTTGCTTGGAAACCGCGCTCCTAAACCTAAAGATAACCAGGATGGGGTCAGAGACACAAGACTTGATCTTTTGTTACTATGAGACTTCTGTGCTGTGTTTGATTTGGTTGATCGCTATTCTTTGCAACCAACCCGAGCAGTTGGTCATCGTTTTATCTTCTGCAGTTGATTGGATTACATCATTCTTATCTGGTCACTCATCACAAGTTTTTTTGTGGCTCACATGCAGCCCCACCCACTGCAAAGTTTGGTGCAGTCTCCCACCGGGTTCATGTGCATCTCCTATGTTTTATAACATCTATACAAAACTGGATGATCTGGGTGTCTTGCTCTCTAATTATGCGGCTCACACCCAAGTCTTCCTCCCGCTGGCAGGGAATCATTCCACTGACTGTCACTGTCAACAAGATCTATGGGATAATTCCGTGTTGGATGGTTTCCCATGGCCTCTGTTTAAACAATGAGAAGATAGAAATACTCCTGGTGGGCAGGTCAACTCGCCCTAAGAAGCTGTATAAAGAATTTTCCTAATTTTGTATTGCAGATTGTGAAATTAAACTCTCCAAGTTCGTGAAAACCCTTAGTATCCTTTACTTTGAACAAAATATGCACTGAGAAGTTAATAGTGTGGTATCTTTTTCCACCAATTTATCTGAGATTGATGCCGAATATACATCCATTCCCAACCCTAGAAAATTGTGCTACCATAGCCCGAGAAATAGTCGGATCTAAATTTGTTTAGCAACGTGTTACTAATGGGCAGTGCTGAGAAAAATCTGAATAAATTTCAGATGATCCAAAATGGCGCTGTGCGTGTGGTCATGGGACTTTGCAGAAGAGATCATGCATCTCGAGCAAGGTGCATTTAGGTGCATTTTGCACTGGCTCTCTCCATTACTCACAAATGCTCTACGATACAGTGCCTGCTTACTTGGAGAATACAGTGAAAAGACGTGCATCTGTATGTTACTCTTAAGTGAAGGACACATTCTGGTTTGCCCATAGATTTGCCTCACAAAAGCGAGGTGTTAGCTTTACTGTTGCAGCTCCAATTGCCTGAAACACTCTACCTGTGTCACAACATGCTGAATTGTCTTGTCCACACGTTTTGATGCAATCTGAAAATTTGGCTTTTCGACACCTAATGATAAGGTTTACGCGCTGACTATAATCATCTGTGCCCTGACCTTAGCCTGCCTCGGATATCCTCTGAATTGCAAATTTGGCTTGTCAGTCCTGCTTTGTTCTGTGTGTACTTCGTCCTTGTGTGTGTGCGCCTTGATGCCTTACAGTTTGGTCTCAATAATAATAAAAATAATAATAAATAACGTTACCACAGCGGTAAATAACTTGCAATTCAGAGGCGGGCATGATTGAGGCCAATTTCGGAACCTCTACAAGGGCAGTCTGACGCATGGCCTTGCCAAAGGATGATTCTGCTGTGGCAAATGAATCTAGAGTATTGTCGTGCAAATGTGTGCAAGGATGACCATGTTGTGGGTGAGCAAATGTTTTGAAGTGCCACACCTTTCAAAAATGGCAAAGTGGCAGCCATACCCTGAGTTGAATAGCCAGTAATGCCCTCTGGGGCAGTCTTGCCTGCTGTATCAAATTTAAATTCAAAAGCTTTTTATTATTACGCTAAGACCAACTGCTATCACCGTGCTTCAAAAACATGCACAAGTAATAAAATGGAAATATGTTAAAATATCATGCAATTAAAGCATATAATAAAAATACAAACCAATGCCAACCCCTCACCCCCCTGCCCACACTCTATGTACATCAGTGCAGCAACAGTTCCCTGAGGGCTCACCCATACGGGGAGGAGTTAGGGATAACTCGACTGCCCCAGGTGACCTGGTAGAAACCTCAGAAAACACTAAGATCCTCGGTAGAAGGCTTTGGCTTTTTTTTTATAGCGTGGCCAGGTGGACATGGCTCGGAGCTCAACTGGTAGCTTGTTCCAAATGCGGGTCCCCTACCAGGCCACCGAACATCCACCCTCCCATCTCTTATCATAGCAAGATTTAATAAAAAGAACTATCCAACCGGCGATAGTCTTCTTTGAAATCATATCCCCTATTTAAAACCATAAAAACAAATGATTAACCGATGGTCTGTATAACGTTCTTGTGTTCTGTAAATATATAGAGCATGCCTTGGGCACTATCTATGTAGTCTTTCCTCAGTCTTCGAAGGATGAGGAGCTGGTAAGAAAGATGGAAGATAAATCTTTAGAGAAACCTTTGGGAGGATTGAAAGTTTCACCTTTAAGACAACCTTATCTCTTAATTTTTTTTTTAGTAGACTCTAGTTCAACAGCTCGAATGGGCCACCCATTAGCACTGAAGTTTGATCCCACAATGCCAGAGTGTTTAGTTTCTGCATAAACTTGTTCATTAGATCTCTCACGAACAGCACAATTAGCGAGATCTTGAAGAATAATCCCTGATTCAGTGACTGCATGGATTGACAATGCTGCCAAGCATACTTTTATCATTCCCACTTTCATGAAGCCCTTAGCGAGAAATTAAAGTAAACGCAGTATGTCTGAAATCAGACAGCTGAAAGTGTAAACGAGAATGGTGGCACAACAGTCGCAGAACTTTTCCATTTACTGGAGTAAATCGACCTGGTGTAGTCTCGTAGCAGACAGCAGAACATCCATGGCGTTGTCAGAAAGGTTCCAATCCTGGTACCTCAGCCTCTCAGTGTTGCGTTCCAACGGATGGGAGGTGATGCCTGTGCCTTGGCCGCCGGCTGCGCCGAGCCCCTTCGCCAAGGAAGGAGGAAACGGGGCTCACCGGCGATGAGACCTCTCTCTTCCTGCTGACCTGGCGGCCTGTAACGAGAAAACACAAACAGGTGATCAGGTAGGTAAGGAAGACGTTCCCCCGCAACACCAGCAATTCAACGACCAACTTGGGGTACCCACCGGCAAGCTTTCAGAGGATGGTGGGGAAACCTATGCTGCACAATGAGTCGCCGCCATGGTTTCTGCCGGCACAGAAGAAACCGTGATGATGCACAGCACTGTCCCTATGATAAAATAAAACCCACCCTGAAAAACCCCACTGGGAGACGCAAATGAAACAAAGGCTGACCCTGATGGTAAAACCCCTAACTAAACTTACTGACTATCTTGAGGACCAAGGAATTCGTAGAACAACAGATCAGGACACAGGAAATGTGGCTCCGTGGATATGGCCGCGAAATGCAGCGAATACCGAGAGCGCCAGATGACGATTAGCATCGGGTATAAGAGAAGCCGCCCTTCCTGACGCTGAGCGCGTAGGAGAAGCCTTCGCCCTGACGACGGGAGAACTAGACTG
>JAVXUN010022224.1:0-11171 GCA_035591995.1 Stereochilus marginatus | reverse complement strand
AAAAACAATTCCTACCGAATATTGGCAAGAGGTACTTGAAGAACTAGATGGTAAAATAGCTAACTACACATTGGACCTTCAAAAAACTAAAATTAGGAAATTTATACGCGACGCTTACGACTATGAACACGACCAGGTATACACATGGCCAGAGAAAATGTCATCTAACCCTAAACCAAAAAATAACACTACATATCCAGCGCAAACTACATCAAGTTCTGGATCTAGCTCGAGTATCTCATCCAAAACATTTTCAAGCACTGAAAACATTACAACTGCTCCTCTAACAGACAACCTACAAGACATTCAAATAATTACAACAAACATGGAAACATCAGTTACTATGGAAAAAAACACTGCACAAGAAACAATAACATATACCACAGTGACTACAACTCTACCTATACCTTCTAAACCTCCACCTTTGGCAAATGTACAACAAAATGTGCTACTACCAATGTCAATATTACCGTTAACTCAAAGCCACTCTACAACTGCTACACCTCCGACAGTGGTTTCTACACTTTTGTCACCAACTATGAGACCGATTATGAGCTCTACAATACAAATTACACCTAAAGCTCTTGCTATTACCACACCGGCAATAACACCAGACAAGGCTATAAACAATTCAAACACTGTGACAACAATTTGTTCCCCTATTGTACAAGGACAACTAAACAAAATACAGAGAGACATATACACCACTCCGAGGACATGCAATGCAAATGAAGTATTTGATGGCAAATCACTATCTTTGACCAAATACCAAATACAACTAGACAAGAGTAAAGAAATAAGTGGGAGACAAGCCATTTTTTATTCAATAAATCTGTTCTTCAACAGCCAAGTGATACTAACACTAACACGGTGTCCACAGGACCTATACTCAGATCACCCGGTCTAACCTCATATAGCCAAAAGGCTTCCACAAGTACTCATGTGTCTAGTCCACCCAATACTGTCTCTTTTTTAGAAAAATTCCCCACAGGAAGACAAGACGTGGGGGAGTACGACATAAAAGAAAGACCCAAGAGGCAATTGAAACTAAAGGGGAAATAGGACTAATGGTAAATCTAAGTGACCGTGAATTTAATATGGATGAGATGAAACTACTAAACAAAGGATTGTCATTTTCACCAACTACTCAAGGGAGTACATTTTCGTCCAAAATAGCAATAATGAAACTCTTCAGAAAAATGTCACTGAAATTACATTTTGATCAAACATCCCCAATGGATAATATTCCAACAAGATACAGGCAATTTAAAAAGAAAAGCAATTTTTTTCCAGATACAAACAACCCTATCTTACGTGCCTTCTTTAAGAAAATAAATGAGGATGTCAGGAAAATCAAATTTACTAAACCTCATCATATGAATATAAGTACTGGAGAGAAAATTGCAATGAACCAAATGTCTAAAGAAAGGAACATTATTATTAAACCGGCGGATAAAGGGGGCGCGGTGGTCGCTCTCAATCGTAGTGACTATCTGATAGAAGCAAATCGACAGCTAACTGACAATACCACATACAAAATCTTAGATAATGATCCGATTGCAAGTATCCAACAGGATTTTAACAACATAATACAATATGCATTGGCTAATGAATGGATTAATGAAACCACTGCTGATTTTTTGACAGTTGAATATCCACTTTGTCCCATCTTTTATTTACTGCCCAAAATACACAAGAATTTGGAGACTCCACCTGGACGACCTATTGTTGCTGGGACGATGTCGGTATTTGAACCCATGGCTAAATATATAGACTCATTCTTACAACCAATAATTCAAGGTCTTCCAACATATCTGAAAGACACTACAGACTTTATTAATAAAGTACAACAACTATCAGATTTACCTGAAGGAACAACGCTAATCACAATCGATGTTGTAAGTTTGTACACATCGATCCCACATCTAGATGGAATTGATAAAGTACGGCGTTTGCTTACTGATTTTCCGATTGACGACTGTCCTGTAAATTTTGTGATTTCTTTATTAAACTTCATTTTACATAGGAGTTATTTTAGATTTGGAAATACCTTCTACCTCCAACTACAGGGCACCTCCATGGGATCGCATATGGCACCTGCATATGCAAACTGTTATATGCATTACATAGAGCAGGATCTTATTTTCTCCCAGACACAACTCAAAAACAAGATTGTGCAATGGTGGAGATTCATAGATGACATATTCGTTGTGTGGGGTGGTACAAGTGAAGAACTGCATATTTTCCTTCATTCCTTGAACCGATTACACCATGCTATCAAATTTACTACTGTAGTCGGTACACCGTCCGTGTCGTTTTTGGATACTACAGTAGCTATTGAGGATGGGAAAATACAATTTGATGTGTTTAGGAAGTCGACAGACCGTACTAGTATTTTACACGCGGATAGTTTCCATCCACATCATACAGTGAAAGGGATTCCAAGGAGTCAATTTATCCAGCTACGGCGCATTATCTCATCAGACGACACCTTCTTAGAACAAGCTCATCGATTAGTCGCACGACTGAAGCTTAGAGGATATAATGAGGACCAGATGAGATCCCAAATTACTGAAGTACTTACAATTGACAGGAATATACTATTGAAAACTAAGGTTAAAAACCTTGAGGATACCCTAGTATTTGTTGATGACTATAGCGCAAATGCCTGGAAAGTAAAAAAAGTCATTTGTAAAAACTGGCAATTATTGCACTTAGACGCTGGACTTCTGAAACTATTTCCCAAACCACCCACTTTTGCATATAAACGTGCTCCCAATTTAAGATCTTCAATTGTAAAAGCTGATTTGGGTCTAAAAATATCAAAACAAACCTTTCTAACGTCAAGAAAATTTGGAACTTTTCCATGTCGCAACTGCAGTTCATGCAATTGTATTATTCCGGGACCTATAATCTCGCATCCTGCAACCGGCTCACCGATCAAAGTCCGGGGTTACTTTACTTGTCTCAGTGAATTTGTGGTCTATGCACTCAAATGCCCTTGTGGTAAATTGTATGTTGGTGAGACGAGTAGGCCGGTGAGAGAACGTATCATTGAGCACAAGAGTGCTATCCGGACTCACAACTCCAAATCACCTGTGGCACGCCACTTTAATGAATTTAAACACAGTGTTGCCCAACTGAGATTTCTGGTCTTGGAAGAAGTGGAATCCAATCCGCGTGGAGGAGATCATCTGTTGAAATTAAAACAACGGGAATGTTTTTGGATAGACCTCTTGGATACCCTAGAACCGGCTGGGATGAATGAACAGTTATGCTGGAAACTGTTTTTGTGATACCAGACTATTTATATTTTGCCCTGTCTATGAAACTAATTTACTAGATTGAATACTAGTTTGTGTTGTGTGAGGTGATATATGATGGATTGTTGGACAAAACCAGCCAGTGACCCGGACCCGGCGTGTCCAGGGGAGGCTTTGAGTCCCCTCTTATGGTCTCGCCCTCCGGTGATCTGGCTTTCTTGCTTATCTTCCTTTCTCTTCTTTCTTTCATGTTCCGGCTTCTATGCCTTTCTTGTACCGCAGATGTTGCTGTATTGGCCTCTTGTTATTACCTTCTATTGAACTCATAGTTGCAGATTGACACTATACCCTTATGAGTATGCCAGTTGTGTAACAATGGTCTACGGTGGTCACCACGACATGGGATACAGGCACTTAATACCTAAATATGAAATACTGGCTACTGGATTTAGTCTACCTATCACATTGATGTTTTTCTGTAGTATTGATGTTTTCTAAGATATTCTCTTTATTTTTCTTGTGCTCGTTCCCTTTTTTACCCCTTAGATGAGTATTGCTGTGGGTTTTGATTTTTTCTCTCTTTTTTTCTCTTTTTTTCTCTTTTTTTCTCTTTTTTTTCCACTTTCTTCCATTTCTTTTACTTAAATCCATGTATCAGTAGTTTTTGGCTAGGCATTTCTTTTACAGGCTTTGGTCTCTTTTCTTTTTTCCCCTTTTTTTCCTTATTGACTTTGTTTTAAATTGATTACGTTGTATATGGCGGCATATAACTGCGTAGCTAGTATGTGACGTTTCTACTTGGTTACTATAGTAGGCTTGTTGAATAGATAGGGGTATGGATTTTGTGTACATTTGTATTTACATAGTTCGACGCTTGGGCTGTTTATCACTGTATAATAGTAAAGGAGATATGGCATGGTTTTGAACTACACGCCGTGACGTTATGACGTCAGTCTGTAGTTCCGTAGGACGTACGGACGTAACGTAACTGTACGTTTATTATACACATCCGGCAAGACAGCGTCCTGTCTCTACCACCAGACGCAGTACCGAGAGGTCTTGGGGGTAAGTTTTGAAGGCACTCGTTCTAGCTATACTGGATGTGGCTACTTGGTAATGTTTTCTGAGTAGATTTATTTCCTTACCATCCACTGTAATGTTGATTTATAGGCGTGGTGGCGTGATATGAAGTCCGATTATGGAGTGGGACTGACTGAGGTTGCCGCATGGCATCCTGTGTTTATACTCTGTCTTTCAGGTGAGCAGAGATTAATTACGGTTGTTTCCCGTTAGGATTTGCTATTTATGTACTATTAGTGGTGATGCGCAATAGGTACAATGTGAGTAGAGTTACGTTGTTTAATCCAGATTGATTTACCTAGTCTCTGTGCTGGTAGTATTGTTGTATATATATTGGCTCTTTGTTTTGCTCTGTTTTTTGGCTTATGTGGCCTCGTTGAGGTCCGCATATGACTGTGCTTTATATGTATTTTTCTTTTCCCTCTCTCTTTTCTCCTGCTTTAGCATACACATTTGGTGCTGCATTAACTGGTAAGAAAAAAACGAATGTGATTAATAATTGTTTAAATGTGAATGTCATTTGAAACTAATGAGCAGTACGCTAATACATTTTGTTTAAACACCTATATTTTTCTCCTAGCTTGAGAGGTGAAATCTGATGATAGGTACTTGATACCTGAAACGCGTTATTTTGTGTCCTCTTCATTGATGCTAACCTTACTGTGACACATCACTGCTCAAGCTGTTTTTGGAAAACTTGTAGATTTAACAGGAGGATTGGATAACGTGTTCCATGAAATACTTATTATGTGTTTTGAATAATGAAAAATCTATCATTGAGTGAAGTTATACTCAAATTTGGATCAATAAATATATTTTGAAGAAACTAATATACCTGACTTATTGCTTTGACATTCAAATATAGCAGTTATCGCTCTGGAATTGCGTGTGCGGGCTACAGCACGGTCCGAGTGCTTTTTTCTTTGAATTTCTGCGCAAGGGTCTTGTGTGTCACTACAAGACTACTAGCCTGCACCGAGTCTCATTTAATATATATGGATTATGATGAGTGCTGACCCCACACTGTTTGTTGTGTTTCCCTTGTAAGTGACTACTAGGGGTCAGGCACCGTTGGAATATCTTAGTATTCTAAAAACGAGAACTGCATTTTTATCAAACAATGGAATTCTTACCAGACTTTTCCCACATCACTAAGCAAGCGGAGACTCTTTCATTTTCTAAAGATGAGGGTGAGGAAATTATAGCCGCCTTCACCAGCCAAGGCGAATTCTTGAAAAAACCAAGCAAACGAGCCAGTATACAGAAATTGGAGACTTTAGCACATACACTGGTAAACATGACACTACATGCAGTGACCCTCTCAGCTTACTACAAAGTTAGACGGATTCCAAGAGGATTAATATTTCTATCTCTTCCGACTTTATGTCGGCATCGAAAGGGGTTCATTAACAAATGGAGGGCTATCCTCAATAAATGTTCACTAGACCTGATACTCCTTACCATACAGGAATTGTCCGCCTATATTGCAGAACTCGAAAAAGATATGCATGAAACTAAAACTGAACTGACAAAAACAGTTCCTACCGAATATTGGCAAGAGGTACTTGAAGAACTAGATGGTAAAATAGCTAACTATACACTGGACCTTCAAAAAACTAAAATTAGGAAATTTAAACGTGACACGTATGACTACGAACATGACCAGGTATACACATGGCCAGAAAAAATGGCATCTAATCCCAAACCAAAAAACAACACTATATATCCAGCACATACCTCTTCGAGCTCTGGATCAAGCTCGAGTATTTCATCCAAAACATTTTCGAGTACTGAAAACATTATAACAGCTCCACTACCGGATAACCTACATGATATACAAACAATTACAACAACTGTGGAAACCCTGGTAACCATGGAAAATACATGTGTACAAGAGACATTAACACCTACCATAACAACTCCAATTCTATTACCATCTCAGTTATCACTTCCTATGACAAATATACAGACGACTGTTCCATCAACAACTTATACGGCTTTAACGCAAGTACATTCTAAAACAACCACACCTCCGACGGTGGTTTCAACACTTTTGTCTCCCACTATGAGACCTATCATGAGCTCCTCAATACAAATTACACCTAAAGCTCTTGCAATAATCACACCGGGATCAACACCCATTAAGGATATCACTGACTCAAATATTGTGACAACAACCTGCTCTCCTAATGTGCAAAAACAATCAAGTAGACCGTTGAGTGACATATACACGACTCCAAGCACATCTAATGTGAGCGAACTAATTGATGGAAAATCACTATCACTAACTAAGTATCAAATACAATTGGATAAAAGCAAAGAAATAAGTGGAAGACAAGGTATTTTTTCATTTAATAAATCTGTTCTCCAGCAATCTAATGATACTAACACCAAGTTGGTGTATCCAGGACCCATTCTTCGATCACCAGGTCTAACTTCATATAGCCAACAGGCTACAACAAGCACTAACATATCTAATCCATCTAACACCGTTTCTTTTTTAGAAAAATTCCCCACAGGAAGACAAGACGTGGGGGAACACGACATAAAAGAAAGACCCAAGAGGCAACTGAAATTAAAGGGGAAATAGGATTAATGGTGAATCTGAGTGATCGTGAATTTGACACGAATGAGACAAAATTACTAAATAAGGGCTTATCATTTTCACCAACAACTAAAGGCAGTACATTTTCATCTAAAATTGCACTAATGAAATTCTTCAGAAAAATGTCGCTGAAAGTACACTTTGACCAAACCATTACTCTGGATAATACCTCTACAAGATATAGACAATTTAAAAAGAAAAGTAAATTCTTCCCAGGCACAAATAATGCCATTCTGCGTGCATTTTTTAAGAAAGTCAATGAAGATGTTCGAAAAATTAAATTTACTAAACCACGCAACATGAATATCAGTACTGGAGAAAAGCTTGCTATGGATCGAATTCATAATGAAAGGAACGTAATCATTAAACCAGCAGACAAAGGGGGCGCTGTGGTTGCCCTAAATCGCAGTGATTATTTGAAAGAGGCAAGCAGGCAGTTAACAGATACTACTACCTACAAAATTCTTCAGAATGACCCTATTACATGTATTCAACAGGATTTTAAAAATATAATTCAATATGCTTTGGCCAATGAATGGATCAATGAAACTACCGCTGATTTTTTGACAGTCGAATACCCACTTTGTCCAATATTTTACCTATTGCCGAAAATTCACAAAAATTTGGAAACTCCCCCTGGACGACCGATAGTTGCGGGGACTATGTCAGTCTTTGAACCTATGGCCAAATACATAGACTCATTTCTACAACCAATAATTCAAGGACTTCCAACATATTTGAAAGACACTACAGATTTTATAAATAAAGTTCAACAACTATCGAATTTGCCTGAAGGTGCAACGCTAATCACAATCGATGTTGTCAGCCTCTACACATCCATTCCACACTTAGATGGAATTGATAAAGTACGTCGGTTGCTTACAGATTTTCCGATCGATGATTGTCCAGTAAACTTTGTGATCGCCTTGTTAAATTTTATTTTACACAGGAGTTACTTTAGATTTGGTAACACTTACTACCTTCAACTACAGGGAACCTCTATGGGATCCCATATGGCACCAGCTTATGCAAACTGTTATATGCATTATGTAGAGCAGGATTTAGTACTGACTCAAGAAAGATGGGCATGTAAGATTCTACAGTGGTGGCGATACATAGACGACATTTTTGTTATTTGGCTAGGGTCCATGGAGGAATTGACGGCCTTCCTTTCACAAATTAATAGATTACATCATTCTATTAAATTTACCTTTCAAGTTGGCAACCCGTCAGTGGCATTTTTGGACACTACTGCAGTTTTGATTGATGGACGTATCCAATTTGATATCTTTAGGAAACCTACCGATAAGATAAGTATCCTCCATGCAAATAGTTTTCATCCTCACCATACAATAGAAAGCATTCCAAAAAGTCAATTTATCCGTTTGAGACGCATTATATCATCTGATGCTGTGTTCATTGATCAAGCTAACCACCTTGCCGACAGATTAAAACTTCGTGGATACGATAAACAACAAATGGAAACCCAAATTCAAAAAGTAGCATGTATTAAGAGAAAGGACCTACTAAAGAGTAAAAAAACCCCACCTGGAGAAAAATTGGTTTTGGTTGATGACTATAGCTGTAATGCTTGGAAGATTAAGAAACTTATCTGTAAAAATTGGGACTTACTACACCATGATTCTACCCTTGCTAGACTGTTTCCTCGGCCACCAACGTTTGCATATCGACGTGCCCAAAATTTACGATCTTCTATAGTGAAAGCTGATTTGGGAATGAAGGTACCTAAACAAACATTCCTTGCTACTCAAAAGAAGGGCACTTTCCCATGTCGGAACTGTAGTTCATGCAATTGTATTATTCCTGGTTCTACAATTGCTCATCCCCGCACAGGGGCACTCATCAAGATAAATGGCTACTTTACTTGTTTAAGTGGATTTGTAGTGTACATTCTTAAGTGCCCATGTGGGCTCTTATATGTTGGTGAAACCACACGCCCTGTTAGAGAGAGGATTATCGAACATAAAAGTGCCATCAGAACTCGCAACCACAAGTCGCCAGTGGCTCGCCACTTCAATAAAACAGGACATGGCGTTGCCCAATTAAGATATATGGTTGTGGAAGAAGTCGAGGCCAATCCTCGAGGTGGTGATCATGTCTTGAAACTGAAACAGCGAGAATGTTTCTGGATCGATCTTTTGGACACTTTGGAACCATATGGTCTGAACGAGCAATTTAACCTTCACTTATTTCTGTAATTTGTATGCATATAAGTTCTGTGTATTACTGTTATGTATTGCCCTTTAAACAAATTTTTTCCATTTTTTCTTATTCATTTTCATTTTTTTCATTTTAGGGGCTGCGAGCCGGACCAGGCGTGTCCTCGGTCTATGCCCCTTCCGGGCTGTACCGTGTGTCTCGCCTTCCGGTAAACAGCCCCCTAGCATCATAGGCCCCCTTTTTAGACAGTTTTGGTTGTTGTTTACAAGTTTTTTAAAAAGTTTTTATTGGTTTTTGTGAGTGTTGGGTTATTGTGGTTATTTTTGGGTTTTTTGTGTTTTTTTGATTGTTTATTAGGTTGTACTCCTTCACCGTTATGATGCTTTATTTTATTACTTTCTTTTCTTGCATATCTTACCGTATCCTACACTAGTCTGGAGGCTCTTGGGGTTTTCTGTTCATCTTTCCTTATAGTCTTACTTTTTGCCCATTACATTGTCTCTATTCTCTTGTTGTTATTTGTACTGTATGCGAGAGGTATTCGCTTACATTAGGTTATTTATCTATGTTGCTCATTTGTCCTTCTCATGTTTCCAGTTTATGATTTTTCCTGTACGTCGTGTTGTAGCATTTTTTATTTTATTTTAACGTATTGGCTCGCTGTGCGCTACGGCGCGTTTTTTGGTTTATGTACATTAGCTTCCTTGTATTTGTAACATTGGTTCTGCTCATGCTTTGGGGATTTTGCTAGTGGCACTCACCCCTCCAGGGTGGTGAACGGTTACGCTTATCGTGTTCACCTGATTTGCTTGTTGATCTTTCGTTTTTTCATTTCCGGACTACAATTTATCTTCCCGTGATGTCATTTTGTAGTTTTCGTGACCCCCACCTGATTTGTCCGTTGTGCGCCTCGGCGCGTTACGTAAACGGATGTATCTATCGTTTTAGAAGTACTGGCTACTGAACGCTCAGGCGTTGACTGTGAGCACCTTTGGTTCTGGTAAGTTTAGATCGTTGCAGTTATGCCCTTGGTATTGAGATTACTTGCGCAGTAGTGTTATATTGCATGGATTTGTTTCTTTCCCTTACAATAGGGCGTTCTATTGGGCTCGCTTTTTGACTGTGTACAGTCTGTTGCACTCGCGGCTATCTGCTCCCCGAGGACAGGGTGAGTAGTTGTTTTCCCTTAACATGCCTGCACGTAGTGTGTGGATTTCCCATTTTCAGACATCTTTATTTGTGCTAGACTGCTTTGTAACCATGATACTACCTTTTAGGTATGCTATGATTGTTTTTTACCAATGGTTTTTTCTGGAATGGCTCTGTTTTGAACTATGGTTCTCTTCTCTTCTTTTTGTCTTCTTTCCCCCTGCTGTGATACAGTTGAAGAATCTGTAGGGTAGGTCACCCTGTTTTTCCATTATGTTTATTACAATTGCTTTATTTGCATGTATTTTATGCTGTTATTTTACTATGAGACAGTAATTTGTACTTTTCATAATTTGTTTGTTTCAGCTTGAATACATCTTAAACTGATGATGGGTATTTTTATACTCGAAACGCGTATTTTTAGTGTCCATTTCGACTTCTTATGGACACAGATGTATTGAAGTTTTAGTTGAATCATTACTTTACATTAAGTTGTGGAGATCATTCGTAAGGACTTGAAACTGCAAATTGAAATATGGAAACTTGACTGTGCTATAAAACAGGATAAATAATATTTCAATTAAATTTTCGTAAAATAATCAAACAAACTGTGTTGTGAGTTTATATCCCACCCCAGGAGTTGCGGTTAACGCATTTTCATATAGCGTGTGCGGACCATAGCACTGTCCTCGTGCTATATTTCTTTCTGTATGCCCTTTGGCTTTGCCGGTCACAGCAAAGCGACTGGACCGCACCGAGTTACTTTTGTACCTTAAGAATAAGAAAGACTGTGTGCCTGCCCTATCCTTCGTCTTCACTTCTCCTCCCTACCTGTCTCAGCAGTTGGTGCCGGCCACGGCTGTGGGGGCTCTGAGAAACGGTCCAGAGCACAA
>JAVXUN010022223.1:0-18925 GCA_035591995.1 Stereochilus marginatus | reverse complement strand
AGGGCGGAATCCGGATTGGCGAGTCCCCAGTATCTGTTTACTTTCTAGGAAATGTTGGATTTGGGTATATGCGACACAATCAATTATTTTTAAGAGGAATGGTACTGTTGTGATAGGCCTGTAGTTAGTGGGAATGGCTGGGTCTAGATTAGGTTTCTTGAGGAGGGGGGAGATCCATGCTTCCTTAATGGAGCTAGGAACGAGATTAGTGGCGAAGGAAGTGTTAATGAAGTCGGTAATAATGGGCAATAATAGGCAAGTATATCAGAGGAAATGCTGACAGGGTTCCTACAATGAACCAGAACACTGACTGCAATACTCACAATAGTCTTTAAGGAACCACAATCCTCTTTGAGGTTCTACCAGAATCACGAGTACTCAGACACATGAAAATGACGTTGTTCAAACGTCGAATGGATTGTGATTTTCTGTTTTATCCTTTCCAAAACAATAAAACATAAACAGTGAAAACGGACTCAGTGTAAACAAGGGCAGCCATGATGAACAGGTCCCACAGATTGGAGTTAGAAAATAAACATCATAAACTGAGATTGCAGGGTACCTCGGATTCCCCCTCAGCATTTCTGAAACAACAAACAGTGCACTCTAATGACCTAAGCTATAATGATGATATAACAAATATTTATGGTGCAGAGACCATAGGTTCCTCCATGTTCCCCGCCACCGAAACCAGGGGCAGATGGAACGTCTGACAGACAGGAGATACCAAGCTTTGCAGGAAATGGCAAAAATTGTCAGTCGACCACCCCAGACCTTTAAAGCCATCCCTGCCCTCATGTAGGGATTAGGGCTGGTATAGGCTGGGCAGTCACTCAGTACAAAGTTACCATCAGAGCCTTGCGACTTCAGGTGAGCCAGATACTTTTTAATTTGATAAATTTAGTCTTTAATCTTACACTGCTCAATGGACTGGTTTAAACGTTCTGACTGTCCATTAATCTGAGGATGGTAAGCAGAGGAAAGTTTCAACGTAATTCCCGAAGACGTCAGAATTTCCTGCACATTTTTTAGATGAACTGACTTCCACGATCAGAAACAATCTCTAAAGGTAGGCCATGTAATTTGGTTACATGGTTCATAAATAGTTACCAACTCTCCAGCAGAAGGCAATTTTCTCAGAGGACCCATATGAGCAATCTTAGTAAAGTAGTCAACAATTACCCAAATAACGGTATGACCATTGCTGGATGGAAGATTGGTCACAAAATCCATACTTATTTTGTCCCAGGGTTTCTTGGAAGCTTCAATCGGAGAGAGTAGACCATAGGATTGGCAGCAAGAAGGTTTAGCTTGAGCACAGACAGAACACTTATTGAAAAATTCTTGTATGTCTGAGGACAAAGTCGGCCACCAAAAATTTCTTTCAATCTTTTCTTTGGTGGGTTTTAATCCAGGATGACCCGCAAAAATTGAATCATGATTCAAGGCAACAACTTCTTTCACCAAATGAGAAGGAACTACTAATTAATGACCATGCTGTAGAAGACCATCATCATCCAAGGAGAATTTGGGATCACTATTAAGTAATTCCATAGCATCCTCAGACTTTGCATATTTGGACAAAGCAATCAGCAAACCTTCATTTAAATCTTCAATCTGAGCCAAAACACTATTCTCAAGAAAAATTAGAGTATCTGAATAATCTATAGAGGTTTCATCATATCCTAAGCAAGAGAGGGCATCAGGTTTACTATTAGAAGACCCAGGGCAATATGAGATTTCAAATTTAAATCTAGAGAAAATACAGCCCATCTGTCATATCTCACCCCTTGACATCTGGCTTTCTTAAGGTAAGTTACATTTTTATTGTCTGTCCAGACTTCAATTGTTTCTTGAGCCTCTTCCAGATAGTGCCACCAATGCACAAAGGCTTCTCTGATTGCCAACAATTCCTTTTCCAGAATATTAAATTATTTTCCAAAGGACTTAATATCCTTGAGTGGTAAGCGACAGGTCTTAGATTTCCCTGTGGATCCCTTTGTGAGAGAATGCAGCCAACAGCTTTGTTTGAAGCATCTGCTTCCACAATAAACTTTCGTGATGGGTCTGGTTGAGTAAGAGCAGGTGCTGAACAAAATCTCGATTTTAACTCTTTAAATGCTCATTGTTTAAGTTCTCCCCATATAAAAGGCTCTCCTTTTCAAGTAAGTCTTGAAATTGGGGTAATTAATTGTGAGATATAGGGAATAAGTCTTCGATAAAAATTTGTGAAAACCATCAATTTTGGAATTGTTTTAACAGAAGTGGGAGGTGGCCAATTAAGTACTGAAGACACTTTGGCTGCGTCCATTTTGATCTTTCCAGGGGAGAGCCTATACCCTAAATACCTTACTGTGTGAGAATGGAATTCACATTTTTCAAGCTTGGCATACAGGCGATTATTCCTAAATCTTAAAAGAACCTATTTCACTTCTCTAATATGTTGATCTAATGAGTTGGAGAAAATCCATATATCAAGTCAAGTTTGTTTATTCGGAATCAATTACAGTTCCATCAAACCGTTCACTTTACAAACAATAATTAATAACTGAATAAATTATAGCAGATTACAACAGTAAAGTATTATACATTTTAAAAACCTAATAAAGTTAAAAACTGCATAAACATACTCAAATTATTTCCAGTTTAAAAAGATGTTAACCAAACAAAGCTGCTAAAGCATATGTAGCATAAAGTGCAAACAGTTTGTAAACATGAAGATTTAGTGCAATTGGGTTGTAACATAAAGTGCAATCAATTTAAAACAAAGTATAATATTGCAATCATTCTTCCCGATAAGTTAATAATACACAATCTAAAACCGAGTCCCTGTAACATAGTTAAAATTTTTAATTAATAATATAAAAAGATATCCTAAAAACACATCCTTTCCAGCACTGACTTCATGCCTTATTGCGCTTCAGGCTGTGCCTTTGTCGGATTTTTAGAGACCATTTAAAAAAGTTTGATACTACGTAAACAATTTTAAACAGAATTCATTAACCGTAGGTAGAACAGTAGTGGTTTTATCTGCTTGAAATCTAAGGATTTAAATAAAGGGAGCAGCCATTTTTGTCTTGGAGCCTTGAAACAACTACATTCAATAAAAACATGCTCATAGGTTTCTATAGCTAGACCACAAATACATTTCCTGACTGTAGGTTTACCACCTTTTGGGTAGGTTAAAAACAGAGACTGCAGCCTAAATCTAGAAATTATAAAACAATCGTGATTTGATAAGGCAACACCCAGCCAGATTGCCCCCTCCATTTGACTAAAGGGAAGGTACTTAACGATTGATTGTTTTGAGTTAGCATTACGGTAAATCACATCCCAGGCCTTGTCTAAGACCTGGTTTTTTAAGCTTTCTTTAGGATTTGAAAGAACATACACTTTAAAGTTGTTTATTGTATCGAAACCATATTCTTTTAGTAAACGGGAGACACTGGCTAACCATCTAATTTGCTGGCTAAAGTCAGATGAGAGTAGATCAGCGAGTGCTTCACCAATTAACTAATTTTGGAGATTCACCAGAATCTTCCTTAGGTAAAAAGGAGGCCGTGAATTAAGGAACGTGGTTATTGTCACCTGTTAGAATCTTCCTTAGGTAAAAAGGAGGCCGTGAATTAAGGAACATGGTTATTGTCACCTGTCGGGCCTCAAAAAATACAAACTCGTCGGCAGTTGCTGGGGGCAGTGTGAATATGTTTTTTAGCCATGATAGTTCGACTTTGGCAATCTTTAAAACACTTTCAGTGCCCCAAATCTCTGCTGCATAGCATAACCTTTTGCTTTGTAAATCACAATCAGTTGGTTTATCTTACACTTGCGATGTGTATTTAAGGTTTTTGTTATAGCACCGGTTATTTGCTGTAATTTAGAAGCAGCCTGTTGTATTTGTTCAGACCACTTTCCATTGGAAGAAAATAAACAGCCCAGATAAATAAAACTGACCACACTTTCTAGTGGGGTCTTATTTATGACAAAAGCCGGGGGCTTGATTTCTAACTTTTTAGCAAAGATCATTGTTTTACATTTACTCTTGTTGATTTCCATGTTCAACAGCTCAATCCCTCTGTTAAAATTGTCTATTAAAAGCTGTAATGTGATCGGAGTAAGCTAGCAGAACTGCATCATCAGCGTAAAATATAACACTTATGTTTTTACCAGGAAGATTTGGAACATCCACCTCCATGACAGACAGAGAAAGTGCAAGTGCATTTATATAAAAGCAGAAAAGATAAGGTGCTAAAGGGCAGCCTTGCTTTACACCTTTCTCTACAGGGAAGGTTTTGGTTGCAAATTGCTCTCCTCTAACCAGGACCGAGCCAACTGTATTTCGATGTACCTCGATTATGGCTTGTAATAGGCCGCTATCTATTCATTTAGCTTGTAACTGGGCCCATAGAATACCTCTGTCTACAGTATCAAATGCCGCTTTAAGGTCCATGAAAGCAGTATATACTTTCATATTGTTTGACAGATATTTTGAGACCACTGCATCTAATAAAAAAATTGCGTCATTGGTTCCTTTTCCTTTTCTGAAGCCGAATTGGATGGGAGATAACAAAATAATACTATCCATCCATTTTAAAAACAAATCAGCTAAAATTGCGGAAAAGATTTTTGCTATAATAGATATCAAAGAAATGGGCTGATAATTTTCAGGTTTTGATCAGTCACCCTTTTTAAAAATTGGTACAACCCTGGCTTCACGCCAGGAGTCCGGAAAAATACCTTCTGCTAAAAGCAGATTAAAATAATTAGTTAAAAAAGGGCACCAAAAAGCATTTTCAATAAAAAGATCTAGAGGGAACATATCGATCCCCGCAGCTTTACCACGCACCAGGACAGATATTGCATTTTTTACTTGACTCTCGGTAATAACTAAGTCTATTTTCTTTGCAGGTACTGGTTGGTTGCTTACAAGATAGCTGTTTGAAGCATATAACGTTTTGAAATGGTTTACCCATACATCCGGAGTAATATTGGAAATTATTGATTGGGACATGCCTGTTCCCTGAACTCTATTATTTACAATTTTCCAAATTTTTTTACTATCCTTCTCTGCTGCAGCATGTTCCAATTCATCCCACAATTCAGACTCATGATCTGCTTTTGCCTTAAAAATTGCCGCTCTGTATTCCCTTCTCAGATTAGTGATGTCTCTGTAGTCATTTGTTCTTATGGCCTCTTTTAATTTGTCTAGGTCCATCTTACAGCTTTCATTAATCCATTTTTCAGATTGGCCACATTTTTTGGCTGTTGCCCTCTTAGTCGTTGCCAGGGAATCCCTTACTGAGTCCAAAAAGTTTGCACAGCTGTCCACTGAGTCAAAGTGGGATTGTAGATCGCTACAGTCCTGCCCATTTAGTTGGTCTAATAATTCATTTAAAATGCCCTTTCGAGTTGGAATTCCACAGGATTTTTCTCTTGTTGCTTGTTAAATCCAGGGATTCCAAGTTAGTCTCTAAGGAGGGGGCCCTAGAGAAAGTGCCAACATCAACAATCAGTAGTTTGATATACCTATGATCACTCATTGGGAAAAGGCCGAGTTCAGATTTTGTTAATTTATCCCATAGGAACACATCAACAACGATGTAATCGATCACTGAGTTTGTTGAATTTGAGGAGCTAATGTAGGTCAGCTGTGCCGAACAGTCATTATTAAATCTGCTATTTATACTGCGCAGATTATGTTCGTTCATTAAGTTGAACAATTGAATACCAGCTTTGTCAGATCTCTGTTGGGGCCCCTTAGCCTTCTGGATAGGAAAAATATCCTCTATCTCTTTGCTATGATGATTTAATTTGCTAATTGCCATATGTGCATTAAAGTCACCAAGCATTAACCAAAAAAAGCGCTTATTGCCAACAAAGTCAGGGGGAGGGTGCCAGTGCTTCATCCAACAATTCAGTTTTTTAATGCTATCAACCTCTTCAGCCAACCAGGGTTGGATGTAAGCATTTACAAGGACAATAGATAAACCACAGAAATTGCTGGCAAGAAGGGCCACAACATTTTTCACCGGACAGTCAAGCCACACGGTGTTCCCGGCTAAAGAACTGTCAATTAAGGTTAAAACACCCCCTGATGCCCTGCCACGTGTTGAGGGGTTTGCCGCAATAGCAAAGCTGCTATAGCCAGCAACTTCAGGGGTCGCCGTCAACCAGGTCTCCTGAAGGCCTAAGACACAGGGACCACTAACGGTTGCCAAGACCTCCTCAATCTTCGGGCTATTGTCTCTTCCAAAGCACCCTGACATATTCCATGTAATTATTTCACCATGCAGCGAAGGAGTTGTATTTTGCTCAGTATCAACATTAACAGTATTTATAACATCATTACAAAAAACTACATTTGTTGGTTGATCCGGTGCTGCCACACAGTCAGGAATGTGTGACAATTTTCCAGGCCTCAGCCAGCCAGCTAAATGTGCCAAACCTATATCTGTATAGGAAACTACCACTGTGCTCAAATCGCTAGATGGCAGGGCATTCATAGCTGTTACAGAAGACTGTGGATCATTCAAATAAATACAATCAAGGTTTTCGTTCTGCTCTACTGTTACATTCAATAATCTAGGATTTTCTTGACTTTCAACCTTAACCAAATTCATTTGCCTTGATAGTCATTCTGGTCTATCAAATACACTAATATCATCATGGGACTGTAGGTTGCTTATGCATCCTGATCGGAGCAAAGTTTGGGGATTCATAGGGAGCAACCTTTGTGTGTCAGGTATGTAATCCTGTTGCGACCATGAGGGGTGTACTGAACTGGACTT
Organism: Stereochilus marginatus; assembly: GCA_035591995.1. Classification (NCBI taxonomy): domain Eukaryota; kingdom Metazoa; phylum Chordata; class Amphibia; order Caudata; family Plethodontidae; genus Stereochilus; species Stereochilus marginatus. The sequence continues at coordinate 12,137 of JAVXUN010022223.1, read as the reverse complement.
GTTGCAATTACAGTTTGTACAAACCATTTCCCTTTTGGAAATATCACGCTCCCCGGGGTCAAGTACCATCCTACTTTGAATTTGGTTTATATCTACCAGAGAAGAAGTGTAAGACTAATTGGTTTCTTACCTATTGTAACTCTGGGCCCAGATGTCTTAAGGTTGAATCAGGTAATTGATGCTAATGTCACGACAACGGCGGGGCCCTTCTGACAGGAAGGGATCCGCCAGCGGCGCCAGGTGGGTGTTCAGGAGGTGTAGGACACAGGTCGGGGTGTTCAGGGTTTTGGCTCCTGATGTTGGTTTCTAATGCAGCCTCAGTTCTCAGGGGATCTCTCAGGGTCTTCATGGTCTGGGTGATGACGTCTGTAAAAGATAAGGGAAGGGGAAGAGAAGGGGGTCTCCTTTAGACTGGTGTCACTAAGGAGGTCTTGTCCTCTAAGGGTATGTGTTTGGTCAGAAGGTGGACCCACCTGGTTCTTGGCGGCACCGGGTCTTGGTCCTGGTAATGTGGGTGAGACACCCTCTGCACTTGGTATTGCCTCTTGGATTCTGTGAGGCTAAACGACGTTGGATAAAAGCATCTGTGGTGACGCCTGGAGGCCTTGCTGTATGTGGGCGAGTTTCAGAGACCAGCTCCTCCTAGGGGTGGTCTCGGGAGGGAACGCCCCTAATGGGTGTGTAAGCCTGCTGCTAACTTGCCCTCGCGCTATCGCTCTGGGTGAAAGGAGAAACAATAAAAGGCTTGCCTGGTGTGGCGGAGGGTGAAGAGGTGTGAAAAATCTTTGGTTGGAGAGCTCTATGGGGGTCGCCCTATCGGGTAGAGTGATCCGTTGGAAAGCAGAGCCGAAGCGCTGCGCGCGTCAGAAGATTCCAAGAAAGGCGAGCACGGGACTCGAGTGTGCGCGAGGACTGCAGTGGAAGAAAGGTGGGAGAAAGGGGAGTGAGGCGTGAGCAGTGAGCATAACGAGGTGAGATGTCAAGAGTGTTCAGTGATATAGCGTAATCCTAATTGTTTACTGAGGAGACCAATGGTAAGCAATCTTGTTGGCAGGAAGGTTGTGGATTCCTGGGTGAAGTGAATATGAAGTGCAATCTGGCTGGCAGGAAGCTTGTGGGTTTCTGGATAAAGTGAAAGTCAAGTGGATGAAATTGTTTATAAGCTGTTTATGGGTTTCGGGGTTCCAGGTGGTTACTTGGTGATTTCTAACACTGCCCTCACTTAAAGGGAAACTTCTTCTTTTGGGGGGAAGCTTTCTAGTAATTCCCAGGAGTTTTCAGAGGAGGGAAGATTACGCCATTTAATTAGGACTTCTTGGACACCATTATTTATTCGAGACTTGAGAGACTCTTCTGGTTCGTAAGCTATACAATCTTCAAGATTTATTCTTTTCCAGTCATCAAGTCGGGTCGAAGTTCGTGCGGGTTTGTTAAGAGAAACATGGAAAACGGGGTGTATCGTCCAGTGTGGGGGAAGTTCCAGTCGAAGGTTTACAGGGGAAGTTTTTTCTAACATTTTGAAAGGACCTATGAATCTTGGTTTCAATTTTGGGGAGAAACCTGATACCTTGAGGTTTTTAGTGGAGAGCCAAACGAAATCGTTTAGCTGGTAACTTAGGGGTTCAAGTCTTTTTAGATTAGCATACTTGCTCATTTTAGTTTTTGAGTCTATTAAAGATTGTAAGGCTTTGGTATGATTATCCTGTAGTCGGAGTAAATGGGCTTTAACCACTGGGAGAGGGGAGTTTATGGAAACTGAGGGAGTGATTGGAAGCATTCTTGGGGAAATACCGTATAGGCATTCAAAGGGCGACATATCGAGGGCAGAATGTAAGTGGTTATTATAGGCAAATTCGGCTAGTGGGAGTAGTTTGACCCAATTTGTATCAGTCTTTGTGATATAGCATCTGAGGTATTGTTCTAGAGTTTGGTTAGTTCTTTCGGTTTGACCGTCCGTTTGAGGATGGTAAGCGGTGGATAGGCTTGAAGATATTCCCCAAACTTTTACTATTTCTTGCCAAAACCGGGCTACGAATTGGGGACCTCGGTCAGAGATAATGGTTTCGGGCAAACCGTGAAACTTATAGATGTGGTCTAGGAACAAGTGAACTAGATCTTGGGCAGAGGGAAGTTTTGACAAGGGAATGAAGTGAGCTTGCTTAGAAAAAAGGTCTACAATAACCTAAATGGTGTTTTTTCCGCAGTAATTCGGAAATAAAATCCATGGAAATTTTTAACCAAGGGGCTTCAGGGGGCTTGATGGGCGAGGATTTAACTTCAGTAGAGAGTCCTGGCCACCAGAACCAACAGGAAATTAAATCTAGGGAGACGGCGAATCCAGGGTGTCCAGCTGATCGACAATCGTGACACCAGTTAAGAATTTGGGGCCTAAAGGTTTTAGGGACCACTATTTTATTGTCTTTGAGGAGTAGCCCATCGGTAAATTTCAATTCTGGGAAAAGTTGGCATAATTGTTCCGCTTCAGATTTTGACATGTATAGACCCTCAAAATTGGTTTGATAGAGACGGGGTTTAAAATATTAGGTAACTCTTTTGAGTGTTCAAGAGATTCGGGAAGGTTTGGTGAATGAATTCGAGAGAGAGGGTCAGCCCTTGTGTTGGTAGAACCCGAGCGGTAATTTAATTTGAATTGGAATCTGCTGAAGAATAAGGACCATCTGGCATGTCGGGGGCTTTTACATTTAGCATTCCTGAGATAAGTCAAATTCTTGTGGTTGGTAATTACCTCAATGGGGTGAGCGGCTCCTTCTAAATAGTGCCTCCAATGGGATAGGGCCTTTTTAATTGCTAAAAGTTCTTTGTCAAAGATTGAATAATTAGTTTCTGCGGGTAGGAGTTTCTTTGAATAATAAGCTACTGGGTGAAGATTACCATCCGTTCCTCTCTGGGAAAGTACTGCTCCAAGGGCTTGATTCGAAGCGTCTGTTTCCAAGACAAAAGAAATTTGTGGATTGGGTTGGGAAAGGACCGGGGCCTCACAGAACTTTTGTTTGAGGGAGTCAAAGCTATTTTGTTGGGTGTCTCCCCAAATAAAAGGTACGCCTTTTCGAGTTAACTCGGTTATGGGGTTAACTAGTTTAGAAAAATTGGGGATGAAGTGTCTGTAGTAATTTGCGAACCCCATTATACGTTGAACATCCTTTAAAGTTTTGGGTTTGGGCCAGTCGATGAACGGCTTTTATTTTACCTCCATCCATTTCAACTTTACCTGGTCTAAAAATATGCCCTAAATATTCCACTTCCTTAGAGTGAAATTGGCACTTTTCTAACTTAGCATATAATTTATGCTTCCGGAGTCTGGACAAAACCTCTCTTACATGTTGTACGTGGTCTTTGAAGGTTCGAGAATAGATTAAAATGTTGTCTAGGTAAATGGCAGCATAAACCCCTAAGATGTCCTGATAAACTTCATTGATAAAGGATTGGAAGGCCGCAGGTGCATTAGTGAGCCCGAACGGCATCACCATATATTCGAAGTGGCCGAATTTAGTTTTAAAGGCCGTCTTCCACTCATCCCCTGCTCTTATTCGAATCAGATTGTAGGCTCCCCTCAAATCAAGCTTGGTAAACCAGTTAGCGTTCAAAACCTGATCGAGGAGGTCGGGGATGAGCGGAAGAAGGTACCGATTTTTTTATAGTGATGTCATTCAGGTCTCCGTAGTCAATGCAGGGTCGAAGTTCCCTGCCTTTTTTAGGAATGAAGAAGATAGGGGCTCCAGCGGGAGACTTCGAAGGGCGTATGAAGCCCTTCTTTAAATTTTCATCCAAGTAAGTCTTGAGGACTTTTTCCTCCGAAGGTGAGAGGGAATATATCTTCCTGTGTGGAATTGGTTTGTGGGGTTCCAGGTCAATCGCACAATCGAAGTTTCGATGTGGTGGTAGAACATTTGCCTCTGTTGGGCTAAAGACATCAGCCAGGTCGTGATACTCTGGAGGTAGGTCGGTGAGTATTGAAACGTCCGAAATAGGCAAGATGGATGTGTGCTTTGAAGAGTTATTCAGGAGAGCCTGAATTAGAAGAGGTTCTGAAATGCCACACGGGGAGCAGTGAAGTGATGTTAGTAGGACCGTGTTGGCCACCCAGTCAATGACTGGGTTATGGGTTTTTAACCATGACATTCCCAAGATCAAGTTGAATTGTGGACTTCTGATAATGTCGAAAATCAAGTCTTCGTGGTGGTCTTGTAACAGTAAGATAAGTGGTTCCGTTTGTTCGCGAACTACTCCTGAAGTTAGGGTGGTGCCGTCAACACTTTTGACTAGAGTTGGGTTTTCCTTGGGACGCCCTAAGATTTTCCACTTTTGTACGAATTCTGAGTCGATGTAACAAGAGGGGCACCGCAGTCAATTAGAACCTTGAAGTTTTTGGAAGATAGGGCAGGTAGTTGGGCTTGAAGAAGGAGATGTTCGCCTGAAAGGAAGGCTAAGTTTAAGACAGGAGGGAAGTCTTTCTGAGGGCTCAGGACTGCCCCTCCTCTGGGTCCTGAGCCAGGCAGTTTCCCTCCTCTTTAGCAAAAGTTAGAAGTTTAATGGACTGAGGAGACTTTCGAGTAGTGAGAGTGCAATGTTTGATCAGGTGTCCACTCTGTCCACAGTACATGCACAACCCAAGTTTAGTTCTTTGTTCCCGCTCTTCCGGAGTTAAAGGAGTTCTGGGTTGCAATTTTATTGGCTCGTTTTTCTTAACTGGAGCTAGAGCGTCTTTTGATTTAAGTCCTGAAAGTGTCGGAGCAGAGAGTTTTTCGGGTCATATAAGCGTTTGCGGGGGAGCAACGAAAGGCTTTCTTGGGTCTAAACGTCTTTGTTCTCCGCGCCTTTCTAATCTCCGATGGTCAATTTGTACTTAGTTCCATGAGTTCCGCAGTGGTTGTTGGTTGGGGAAAAACGTACTGTAAGGAGTCTTTAATTTCGTCCCCCAAGCCTTGCAGTAATATTGGATATTGAGCCTCTTCTGGCCAATCTAATTCCATAACTAGTTGTTGGAAGCGGGCTAAGTAATGATTTAAATCAGAGGTTCCCTGTCTTAATGCTAACAGTTCCAATTTTTTGGCCTGAATCATGGTTTTTTTCTCGAAAATTCTTTTAAACTCTGTTTCGAATTCTGTATAGTTATCTAACAGGGGGGAATTTTTGGTAATTAGAGGTGACGTCCAGGCTAAAGCATCTCCAGTTAAGTTAGAAATTAAAAACATAATTTTAGCCTGATCAGATTTAAACTGAGAGGTTTTTGCCTTAAAATGCAGGGGACATTGTGTGTGGAAGGACTGAAATTTTCTTGGGTCTCCCGTGAATTTTTCTGGTGGAGGTAACTTTAACTTAGTTTCGCCTGAATCAGGAGGGGGTTCTATGGAGGAGCTTAAGGGAGACAAGGAGCCTTGCGGAGTGAGGACTGGCATCCAAGAAGTTGACGGGACAGCAGGGGGTATTGGCAGTGTCTGTTGTTTTTTTACTATTAGTTCTAAAGAGGTTGACTTCTGGGAGAGTAGGGCAGTCTCCTGCCTACTCTCGTCTAGAGAAACTTTCAGTTGTGAAACCATTTCCAGCAACTGTGTGACTGATTCCTCCATCTGGGCAGAGAGTTTAGATGGGCTTTCCAAACTGTAAGACTAATTGGTTTCTTACCTATTGTAACTCTGGGCCCAGATATCTTAAGGTTGAATCAGGTAATTGATGCTAATGTCACGACAACGGCAGGGCCCTTCTGACAGGAAGGGATCCGCCGGCGCCGCCAGGTGGGTATTCAGGAGGTGTAGGACACAGGTCGGGGTGTTCTGGGTTTTGGCTCCTGATGTTGGTTTCTAATGCAGCCTCAGTTCTCAGGGAATCTCTCAGGGTCTTCAGGGTCTGGGTGATGACGTCTGTAAAAGATAAGGGAAGAGGAAGAGAAGGGGGTCTCCCTTAGACTGGTGTCACTAAGGAGGTCTTGTCCTCTAAGGGTATGTGTTTGGTCAGAAGGTGGACCCACCTGGTTCTTGGCGGCACCGGGTCTTGGTCCTGGTAATGTGGGTGAGACACCCTCTGCACTTGGTATTGCCTCTTGGATTCTGTGAGGCTAAACGACGTTGGATAAAAGCATCTGTGGTGACGCCTGGAGGCCTTGCTGTATGTGGGCGAGTTTCAGAGACCAGCTCCTCCTAGGGGTGGTCTCGGGAGGGAACGCCCCTAATGGGTGTGTAAGCCTGCTGCTAACTTGCCCTCGCGCTATCGCTCTGGGTGAAAGGAGAAACAATAAAAGGCTTGCCTGGTGTGGCGGAGGGTGAAGAGGTGTGAAAAATCTTTGGTTGGAGAGCTCTATGGGGGTCGCCCTATCGGGTAGAGTGATCCGTTGGAAAGCAGAGCCGAAGCGCTGCGCGCGTCAGAAGATTCCAAGAAAGGCGAGCACGGGACTCGAGTGTGCGCGAGGACTGCAGTGGAAGAAAGGTGGGAGAAAGGGGAGTGAGGCGTGAGCAGTGAGCATAACGAGGTGAGATGTCAAGAGTGTTCAGTGATATAGCGTAATCCTAATTGTTTACTGAGGAGACCAATGGTAAGCAATCTTGTTGGCAGGAAGGTTGTGGATTCCTGGGTGAAGTGAATATGAAGTGCAATCTGGCTGGCAGGAAGCTTGTGGGTTTCTGGATAAAGTGAAAGTCAAGTGGATGAAATTGTTTATAAGCTGTTTATGGGTTTCGGGGTTCCAGGTGGTTACTTGGTGATTTCTAACACTGCCCTCACTTAAAGGGAAACTTCTTCTTTTGGGGGGAAGCTTTCTAGTAATTCCCAGGAGTTTTCAGAGGAGGGAAGATTACGCCATTTAATTAGGACTTCTTGGACACCATTATTTATTCGAGACTTGAGAGACTCTTCTGGTTCGTAAGCTATACAATCTTCAAGATTTATTCTTTTCCAGTCATCAAGTCGGGTCGAAGTTCGTGCGGGTTTGTTAAGAGAAACATGGAAAACGGGGTGTATCGTCCAGTGTGGGGGAAGTTCCAGTCGAAGGTTTACAGGGGAAGTTTTTTCTAACATTTTGAAAGGACCTATGAATCTTGGTTTCAATTTTGGGGAGAAACCTGATACCTTGAGGTTTTTAGTGGAGAGCCAAACGAAATCGTTTAGCTGGTAACTTAGGGGTTCAAGTCTTTTTAGATTAGCATACTTGCTCATTTTAGTTTTTGAGTCTATTAAAGATTGTAAGGCTTTGGTATGATTATCCTGTAGTCGGAGTAAATGGGCTTTAACCACTGGGAGAGGGGAGTTTATGGAAACTGAGGGAGTGATTGGAAGCATTCTTGGGGAAATACCGTATAGGCATTCAAAGGGCGACATATCGAGGGCAGAATGTAAGTGGTTATTATAGGCAAATTCGGCTAGTGGGAGTAGTTTGACCCAATTTGTATCAGTCTTTGTGATATAGCATCTGAGGTATTGTTCTAGAGTTTGGTTAGTTCTTTCGGTTTGACCGTCCGTTTGAGGATGGTAAGCGGTGGATAGGCTTGAAGATATTCCCCAAACTTTTACTATTTCTTGCCAAAACCGGGCTACGAATTGGGGACCTCGGTCAGAGATAATGGTTTCGGGCAAACCGTGAAACTTATAGATGTGGTCTAGGAACAAGTGAACTAGATCTTGGGCAGAGGGAAGTTTTGACAAGGGAATGAAGTGAGCTTGCTTAGAAAAAAGGTCTACAATAACCTAAATGGTGTTTTTTCCGCAGTAATTCGGAAATAAAATCCATGGAAATTTTTAACCAAGGGGCTTCAGGGGGCTTGATGGGCGAGGATTTAACTTCAGTAGAGAGTCCTGGCCACCAGAACCAACAGGAAATTAAATCTAGGGAGACGGCGAATCCAGGGTGTCCAGCTGATCGACAATCGTGACACCAGTTAAGAATTTGGGGCCTAAAGGTTTTAGGGACCACTATTTTATTGTCTTTGAGGAGTAGCCCATCGGTAAATTTCAATTCTGGGAAAAGTTGGCATAATTGTTCCGCTTCAGATTTTGACATGTATAGACCCTCAAAATTGGTTTGATAGAGACGGGGTTTAAAATATTAGGTAACTCTTTTGAGTGTTCAAGAGATTCGGGAAGGTTTGGTGAATGAATTCGAGAGAGAGGGTCAGCCCTTGTGTTGGTAGAACCCGAGCGGTAATTTAATTTGAATTGGAATCTGCTGAAGAATAAGGACCATCTGGCATGTCGGGGGCTTTTACATTTAGCATTCCTGAGATAAGTCAAATTCTTGTGGTTGGTAATTACCTCAATGGGGTGAGCGGCTCCTTCTAAATAGTGCCTCCAATGGGATAGGGCCTTTTTAATTGCTAAAAGTTCTTTGTCAAAGATTGAATAATTAGTTTCTGCGGGTAGGAGTTTCTTTGAATAATAAGCTACTGGGTGAAGATTACCATCCGTTCCTCTCTGGGAAAGTACTGCTCCAAGGGCTTGATTCGAAGCGTCTGTTTCCAAGACAAAAGAAATTTGTGGATTGGGTTGGGAAAGGACCGGGGCCTCACAGAACTTTTGTTTGAGGGAGTCAAAGCTATTTTGTTGGGTGTCTCCCCAAATAAAAGGTACGCCTTTTCGAGTTAACTCGGTTATGGGGTTAACTAGTTTAGAAAAATTGGGGATGAAGTGTCTGTAGTAATTTGCGAACCCCATTATACGTTGAACATCCTTTAAAGTTTTGGGTTTGGGCCAGTCGATGAACGGCTTTTATTTTACCTCCATCCATTTCAACTTTACCTGGTCTAAAAATATGCCCTAAATATTCCACTTCCTTAGAGTGAAATTGGCACTTTTCTAACTTAGCATATAATTTATGCTTCCGGAGTCTGGACAAAACCTCTCTTACATGTTGTACGTGGTCTTTGAAGGTTCGAGAATAGATTAAAATGTTGTCTAGGTAAATGGCAGCATAAACCCCTAAGATGTCCTGATAAACTTCATTGATAAAGGATTGGAAGGCCGCAGGTGCATTAGTGAGCCCGAACGGCATCACCATATATTCGAAGTGGCCGAATTTAGTTTTAAAGGCCGTCTTCCACTCATCCCCTGCTCTTATTCGAATCAGATTGTAGGCTCCCCTCAAATCAAGCTTGGTAAACCAGTTAGCGTTCAAAACCTGATCGAGGAGGTCGGGGATGAGCGGAAGAAGGTACCGATTTTTTTATAGTGATGTCATTCAGGTCTCCGTAGTCAATGCAGGGTCGAAGTTCCCTGCCTTTTTTAGGATGCTATCTGTGTCCAAAGGGTGCACTTAGATGTTGGGTTGACAAGTGGGCAGCAAAATAGTTGGCGGATGGATAAGTAAACTAGTCATTTGTTGAACTATGGATGTTGTGACACAGGTCAGGTCTGCACTGCACCCACTTAGCAGAACAGGTGCTGTGGCTTAGTTGGTTAAAGCGCCTGCCTAGTAAACAGGAGGTTCTGAGTTCGAATCTCAGCAGTACCTGCATCTAATTTTTAATTCTTACATCTCTAATATGAAACAGTTACAAAACATATAGCTACTAGGAAGCAAAACATCGCTCTGTTCGTGCCAAATCAAAGTGCCAGGAAACACTCAAAAAATAATGAGCTGTTCTGTGAGATCCTTTCTACAACTGCCTCTGTGGTGCAATTGTTTAGCAAGTTCGGCTGTAAACTGAAACCTTCGATGCTGACCTGTAACAAACTGGTGTTCCAAGCTTGGTTTCCCAATATTGCAAAAGCAATCTTTTATGTAATACTCGGACAACCCACAATATATGCAGACTTCCTGCCTTGTGCGTTTCTCTCGGTCTCAAGATCACATGTGCATAGGTTCAAGATCACCCTCCAAGGGCCGGTATGTTTAAAGTGGTCCTCGGATGTAAGGGGAGGTCGTTCTTCCGGTCATCCCCGATTCCCCTCTTCTCTCTCAAGGTGAGCAGGTGATCCAGTACTCGAGACATGGGGTGCGTCTTTTTTTGTGGTGCGGGATTTTCAAAAGCACAGTAGCTAGGAGAAGTAAAACTTGCAAAATGTACAGAATAAAAGAGGTAGGTGGGGGGGTAGAATGTATTTAATTATGTAATATATGTATGTATTTACATATATATTGATTTAATTATATATTTAATTATTTAATTAATTATGTATTACATTTATTTAATTATTTAATTTATTATTTATTTATTTATTTATTATTTTTTTAATTTTAATTTAATTATTTTTTAAATTAACTTACAAGAAGTAACTTTTTACGGGTGGATGCCGCCAGTATTAACCCCCTCCTGTCACAAAAGTGACGGGAGGGGTCGAGACTGGCGGGGATTGCCCCGCCAGTCTCGTTTGGCCCTTGTAATAGGGCGGATTTCCCCACACTTTTTAAAAAATTGTGGGGAAAAAAAGTGGTGGACTGAAAGTCCCACCACTTATGAATAGTGGTGGCCCTACCGCCACTATTCATAATAGACCCCACATTGTTGGATGTAAGTTCTTTACATACATGTTCTGTAGCTTGCACTTTGGACAGGCTCGGAATAGAGACTCCTTAGGTAGCTCCTCCTGTCTTGACATCATGAATTCAGTGGGGAGCTTGAAGGAGCCAAAAAAAATAAGAACAAAATTCAGGCAACCAAGCCCCAACCCCGGCATCGGAGGGTGAAGAGACAATACTCAGACCTGATCCACCTGGCAGCTCAGAATTCCCACAGAAAATGTAAATAAATATCAAATAAATGAAAAGAAATGAAAAGAAATTAAAGAAATGAAAAAATATCCGAACAAATCTGGCAAAATAAGTAAATATTGAGCAGAGCTCAGTGAGGACTCCCTTCAGCCAGCAGTCGGAAAAAGGATCAGAGGGCTGCCCACAAGAGGGAGCTCTCTGAGCATGTGCAGCCAGAGCAGCCTCTGCTCTTAAAGGGGACACTACACCATTATGCACACAGTGCATATAATGATATGTATAGGCATTTTCTAACAAAAAATATTCTGAGGACTCCCGACCTGCGGACGGGGAATAATCTAAACAGCATATGAATATTTGAAAGACTCAATGCTGGAGATCCCTAAAATGCTCAGCCAAGGTGTGGGAGTCACAGACATCTGGAATTTCGAAACACAGGGTCAGCAATATTAGCAAAAGCTTGGGGGAGACATTCTTAAGATTACATGCTTTCTTCCAGATGTGAGGGTTAGAGTTGACGTGTTTGAGTTTGGTGGCAACCTCTACGAAGAAGGATACGAAGGAATGATCGGACCATAGACAGTCGGATATTCCCAGAGAACTAAGAGTGATGTTATGGGATAAAACCCTGTCAAGAGTACTCCCCATCTCTTGCGTAGGGTCTGAGATGTGTTGAGTGCAGCCCATGGCAGAGAGGGAACAGAGAAGGGAGGTAGCCACACGATCCACGGGATCATAGGCCCAATAATTGAAGTCCCCAAGAATAATGAGCCTAGTGGAAGGTTTAAGAAGGTCAGTGACCAGAGAGAAGAATTTCACCTCAAAGAGGGGCATGCGAGGAGATATATACAAGATCCAGATTCCAAGAGAGGTATTATGATCCAGCATGATCTTGACAAAGAGAAGCTCACACCCCTCTAAAGGTGCGATAGGGATGACATGAACATCTAACAAACTCTTAAACATTATGGCTACCCCTCCACCTATAAGGCTTACATGGTTGCCATGTAATAAGGAGTATCCATCCAGAGTGGCCAAGGCAGCATGTCCAGCGCAGTCATGCAGCCAGAATTCAGTTAATACCTTAATTTGAAAACACACACAGACCACAGACCCACTAAAGACCTCTACGGAATTCAGGAAGAGCACCTTCCAGGATAGTGAAGCCAGTTACATCCCTTTTCCTCCCGGCGCCGCCTCCTTTAAGCTGAGCTACAGTTAAAGACCATTGTGTTGAGTTAAACCCTGACTCCGGTCAGAAGGCTAGAGAGTTGAGGAACTTCCCTTTCTCTTTGCAGATCACAGATCCACAAAAGAGTTAAGCCTGAGACAGTGAGACCCTTGAAGATATTAGAGATCTGGACCATCCATTGACCACCTTCCAAAACCGGCAGTGCCGGTCTCCTCTGATGCTTTAAAGGTCTAGGGTGGTCGACTCTGACAATTTGTGCCATTTCCTGCAAGGCTTGGTATCTCCTGTCTT
>JAVXUN010021115.1:0-11179 GCA_035591995.1 Stereochilus marginatus | reverse complement strand
AAGTCTGGTTGACTCATCCCCCAAAATATGCAAGCCATTGCCCTAGGTGACACCTCTGATCCCGAGTGTCATAACACTAGCTTTTCGATTACAAATAAATGTGAACACCCTATACTGTAGCTACTTCCTACTTACAGGGACAGCCCACAAAATAAAAAGTATTAATTAATTTATTCATTTATTTATTTACTATATAGTGTGAGCAAGCCCACAGGCATCAGAGCGCTGACAAGGACAAAAATCATGTATGAGTATGTCAGGGACACCGCCTCTCTGACTACTGTTTTGCAACCTTTCCCATGCACCCTGGGCTATGAGGCGGCCAACTCGTTGGCCTACCGCTTGAAAACCACACCCCAGAATGCAGATGAATCGGTACAGCCTACCTTCGGTGGACTTACCTCAAGGACCGGGGGTCCCTCCCCAGACCAGTCATCACCCTCTCAATGTCTGGCCAGTGCTTCTCCCCACATGCTGTTCGGCCCGGGACAGCACACCAACTCCCTGGGTCTTGCAGGAGGCGTTGTGATCACACCCGAGACACGCCCCCACGGGGTTGGGATACAGGTAGAGTCAGACGACTAAGAGAACACCCACTTACGGCTAACCAATACCTGTCTTGTTTTTTTAGTAACCTGGATGTGCTTGGCCGGGGAGAGAAGAAAAGAGGCAGTGATGAAAATCATTGTGTGAAGGAGTTTAAGAAAGGACATTGGTGAGGCAACTAGTGTGGTTTTTCCTGTGAGGGACTGACAAAGAAGACCCCACAACCTTCATAAGAGACAATACGAACCCCATTGTGCTGGTATATTTCTGTAAGAGCAGAATAAAAGCAACCCTGAGTGTTCATGCAAACAAGTCTCCATCCCCTCTGTCCGCGCCACTGCATGACAAGTATCAATTCAGAGGGAGAAGCAAGAGAATAGCACTGGATGTCAGAGCTCTCTGACCTCCCAAGCCTGTTGTTCAAAACTCAGATTGGTGCAATGATATCCAACAGGCGCTCATGGGTAAAATCAGCATGCTTCATGAGAATATCTCACAGAAGAAAGATATTAATATGTTCAATGAGTAGCAGGAAACTGGGGAGATACCTTGAAGTTTATTAGCACAAGAAGTGAAACCAGCCCCATACACATCAGGCCAGCAACTGCCAGCTTAGAGCACATTCACATCCAGAACCCCCAACAAACATTGAGTCTCTATTCCATAAAATGCCATTACACTCTGGGTGATATAATGACGTAGTCTTATGCTGAATACCCCTTGTTAATAAATAATCCTTAATTTTCCTTGAAGTAAACTGAATACCATCATCAGTTTGAATTATACGTGAATATTCTTCCCGTAAAAAGATTGATTCTAAAAATGAAATAACACTGTCTGAACTGACATCATCAGTTAAACACACCTCAGGCCACTTACTATAATGGTCCAACAATATTATGATAAACCTGTTCCTACCTACACCAATTGGACCTAAAATATCCAAATTCAAATGAGATCATGGGCAATCTGATGATACAATGGGTTGCAAAGGTTGCGTTAACACCATTTTGTCTTTATCACTGGATTCACACTCGACATAATGCTGAACAAGATCTCGTACCATACGATCTAACCCAGGCCACCAATAATCAGAACGAATCCTAGAATTTGTTTTCACAATACCTTGATGACCTTGATGTGCCAAATTTACAATACGAGACTGTAATCCCCCTGGTACTACAATACGGTCACCACGCATCAAAACGTTTCCATTAACCCACAATTCATCCAACATTTTCCCATAACCATCCGGAAACACATGGTCACAAACAATTGAATCTCCTTCACAAGAAGAGATCAACTACAAGACACGCTGTATATCCGGATCGACACTCATTGCAGATATTCACTCCTGCTCAGAAATAGACACAGTAATAAATCAGACTCTGAAATTGAAAATACAATATCCTACAAATCTGTAAACTCATTATCAAAATCCTCATCTATCGTAAAATCCATTCTGGACAAACAATCTGCTGATACATTCTTATTACCCGGCATATAAGAAATATTGAACTGCTATCCTTGCACTCTGTTAACCCAATGAGATATACGGGGTGAGACTCGCTCTAACCCTTTATCAGAAAAGATTGCCACAAGTGGTTTATGATCCATATGAATAGTATACTGTGTTCCAAAAACAAACTGTCTACATTTTTGTATAGCCCACACAACTCCATACGCCTCCTTTTCAATAACTGAATACTTCTTTTCACTCTCATTCAACGCTTTGGAAGCAAACATTATAACTACCTACCTTTCATTTTGCAATTAGCTTAGAACAGCTCCCATGCCATGATCACTCGTGTCAGATGTAATAATCGAACAAGCATTCACATCAAACTGTGCTAATCTTTGTGCATCACGCAATCCTCGCTTAATATCCATGAACTCTTTATCACACAAACTATCCCAAGTAAGAGTGAATGTTTTCTTCAAACTCATTCTCAAATTTGTACTCTGCTCTGCAAAATTTGGCAAAAACTTTGTATAATACTCGCACATTCCTAACAATGACCTTATCATTATCTTATCATGACCTTATCTTATCTTTAGGAGGCTTAACATGCATAATTTTATCTAGTAATTTTAACGTCGGATGTATCCCTTGCCCTGAAATTGAATGATCTAAATAATCTATATTACTAACAGCTAGCTTATATTTATCTAATCTCAACGTCATTCCCCTTTGCATCAAAATGCGCTATACCTTCTCTAACCTAATATCATGCTCTTGTCTATCATTCCCTATCACTAACATATCATCTTGAAAGCAAAAGATTCCTGCCTCACGACCAAATAGTGCATACATAATTCATTGTAATACAGCCGAAGCATTAGCTACTCCAAATGGCATATGTAAAAATTCAAACATACCCTTCAGGCAGATGAAAGTTGTAAATTTTCGAGAATCTGGATGCAAAATTACCTGATGGTATGCAGATTTTAAATATAAAGTTGAAAACACACATGCATCACCTAGGGATGATACTAATTCTGTAATACCCAGTAACGGAAACCTATCCACAATCATCTGCTTGTTCATTATGCGTAGATCCATGCACACACGGACTGATTTATCAGGTTTTTCAACGTAAGATAAAGGAGCAATCCACTCCGAAGCATTCACTGGTCGTATTACACTCTCCTTTTCAATTCTATTCAACTCTGCATATACTTTGGATTTCATTGTTACAGGAATGTTCTTAATCTTTCTAACTTGGTAAGACACACAATCACGTTTCATTAAAAATCTGCAGTCAAAACCCTTAATGCAACCCATCCTATTCTCAAATATAGGACGATATTTTTGTACTAATGCAGAATCTGCAATTTGGTAGACCTTGATCGGTCCCGATGGGTCTAAAACAATATTGAAGTACCCTTGTTCATCCCACCTCAAAAGTGGGTCACTAGCTGAAATAACGTAAATCCCGGCTCGCGTAGTACGAGCTTTGAATTTTAAAGTTGCAATGAAATACCCCACTACCTCAATCGGTATCCCACCAAAAGTATCAGGATTTATATCAGATGGCAACAACTTCTGTTCTCCCCAGTTCTTTTTAAACATATAGTGATGTATAATGCTACACATGGATCCTGAATCAATTAGCATAGTGACTGGGATTCCATTTACATAAACAATATCCCTTAGTATGTCTCTTCTCAGTTTATATCCGCCTTTAACCTGTAAAGAAATAACATTAGTATGCGAACATGAGGGTTGAGCCCCTGAAACTTCAACATCACCCTCATCTCCCACTGCAATAGTTTCATCTTGATCAATGCCATACGCCGAGACCATTCTTGTCTGCACTCTTATCGGTTGTTTTGTAGGATCTTTGCAGCATCTAGCATAACGTCCTATACAACCACATCTGTTACATGTACTTTTAATTGCCCAACAGTTTGGAGAATTTGCAAAGTGATATACTTCCACAACGAAAACATTTTCCATGTCTTGGTAATGAATCTTGATGTGAAGAATGTAGTGCGCTAACATATTGTCTTAATGGCGGTTTATTATCTCTACATGGTATACGACTTTTAATGTCTTGTTTAGTAGATACTTCCGAAACTTGTGTGATCACTTTTTTGTGTACAGAAGAAGACTGTTCAATGCAAAGTTTTGTATGCTCAAATTTCCTTGCTAGTGTCAATATATCATCCAATTTGCGTCATCTTTGTCCCATATTTTCTCTTTTAATTGCATATCCTTACATCTTAAAATAAATGGGTCTCTTAATCTTTTATTTAATGACTGCCCAAAATTACATTGTGACATGATGCGTGCGTATGAGCACGAGATGTCCTCAGCAAGCAAGTGATGAAAGCTGGTGCGATCACACAGAACGCTAGAACATAACGCTACTGATTAACATAGAATATGCACGTCAAGGATACGAAAGTAAACAATGTCCAGTCTGTAAACTACAATCCGTAACGGTGAGTAGTTAAGGTGTGAAAGGGGAGGCACATGTAAATAGTGGGTCCGAGTCTCAGATAAAAGTGTAGCACAGTACCTGGAAGGGTTAATCCACAGACTGGCCAAAGTAATGGTAGAAATTTTTCAGGAAAAACAAAAATCGGGACACCAAATATTGCAAGATGGGCATAATGGGCAATATCATAGATGAAAGTCATTAATCTTACGCATACTCGCTAAAAACATAGTCATTTTAGTGTCTTGCAATCAAATTCAAGATTTACTTTAAAAAATACCATTCATTTGATACTTTGAGGAGATATGGGGGCTTCATCAAATGGCTTTGGGGCCTCAAGTGGCCCGCGTGCCGTACTGTGAGTACCCCTAAGGTATCTTGCATTCCTAGCATACATAAGAGACCCTCCAACTCTCTCCAGTGGCAACAGGACACACTTTCCAGGTGGCTAGAGAGTGCAAGAAAGCAAGTCAGCTAAATTGTTTTGGGCTGGTCTGTCCAACTAACGGATCCTGCCAGGCAGCCCTAAAATAGTAACACGTGCTTGTGTCGTTGGATCCTAATTACTAGCTTATTTGATGGTATTGAAACTAAATTGGACCAGTAATATTTTGCAAAAGATGACATTTTCAAAAAATTACAAAAATGTGGTTGTGGATTCTCCTCTGATACTATACACTAACTGTGGTTAACATTTTAACAGCTGACCTTATAGGCAGGGTGAACTGATTACACCCTCTGAAAAAAGTAGAGGGACTGAGTCCACCCACATTCACACTCCACTTGACCCCTGGTTGCCCCCGGCGGAAGTCGATCATGAAAAGCTCATTTTAAACCTCTTCACTAGTTCTAACATCTGGAGGGATATGATTCAGCCAGTTACGCTGAAAGGGGGAGGGCGCGGTAGCAAGATTACTTGGGAAAATTACTGTTATACGAAATTACTGCTGCTCCTGCTAGACATACAGCTGAAATCGTCTCCTCCGCCAGCGACGCAGCCTGTGCCTCGCAGACCGGTTTGATGCAGCTCTGCGACGAACCGGGAAGTGTGGCACAGATGGTGCCACTGAAAAGTAAGGAAGGAGTTTATATTTTAATTTTAAAAGATATTTGGAGTTTGGGAGGGGAGTGGGTTGTCACAGGAGGGGGTAGGGAAATTCTGTGAGGGCTGCAACCCCTGACAAATTTTAAAAAAAATAATTGAATCGCGTCCCCACTTGAAACCTTAGCGGGTTCTGCTATCGATCGAACACGTAATGCAAACACCCCAAACCTCTGAAATATATACTTCTAGTTTTACCATTACAAATAAGTGAACATATAGCTACTACCTACTTAATGTGCTGCAGTGCATATTATGTCAACAACAGCAAAAAAAATTGTAATGCACCTGGGGTGTAAACAGAGACTGTGATATTGTACGTAATTCATCCTTTGGATTACACGACTCAATACAGTACATGGGTACAGTACTCCAGTACAAAGCATCCCATTTGTTCATTCTGCGGGAGCCGCTCTTCAACTTTTAGCCTGACATCTTCAGATGATCAAATTCCCAGAGTTACGACACACCTTCCCAGCTCTGCTTTTAGCTTGGAACAAGTTGCGTGTACGCGATCTGCCTCAGGCGTTTCGCTGCAGAACTAAGGCTCCATCTTGCCTGTTGTAAGAATCTGACTTCCTTTATGTTTGGTTTCTTTGACGGAGTCTGTCTTCTTGTTTCTGCCACCTCCTCTGTCTCCCTGTCACTTCTTTATCTCCTTTGATTCACAGATCAAACTCGAACGCCATCAAAGCAGCGAATGAAGCAGTATACCGTATAGAGTACGTGCTATATACATTTCTAATTATTAATAGAAGAGTTTATCAAGGAAATATGCAATTTATTAATCACAAATTTCACTGAAATTCTAACATAGGTTAGCAGCATCCTATATAGGAATCAGATGTCTTCAACCAATAATATGCACCCGATAATAGTTCTCACACTATACAACTCTAATTGGTAATGCAGCAAGACGACACGTAAGGCGCATCTATTATACAAACATGGCCTCCGGCTTTCACCTTTGAGGTGATAGCTGAAATAAAATACACGGATTCTGAACGGTTGATCTTACAGATAGACTACTTGGGGAATTGGCACTATGAAGTTGACGTGTGATTCTGGGAAGAAAGATAGCGCATTATACTGTACGTGTTTCACACTTACAGTACATGCCAGAACTTCCTCACATCTTATTGACTGCTTCCTGTTAAAAAAGCTGTAGAACTAGATGATTCTTCTAAATGAATGCTTTCTGTGTCTAATGTATCAGTACTTTTCATAGAATTGTTTTGGTATATTCCTGTTGGCTGAATTTCATTTGGAAGAATCAGTAACTATCTCTAACTTATTCAGACCAGAGGATGGAATACTAAATCTACACTCTCCGTCTTACCATTCTCAATGTAGTTTTTAGGTTCTAAAGTAAGTAGCTTCACTGCAAATTCAACAAAATGCTTTCTCCCAAATTGGTTAGACAAAAATGTCATTCCACCAGAAGGCATGCTATAAACAGACAGGGAGCCATGTATGAAATGGGATTGTGCGGTGCAATGCAAGTGATCATTTATTTTATTTACTTCCAGGCAAATAACATACAGTAGTAGCAGTAAATTACAAGGATTGGAGTAAAATACAGCTATTTACTTTTTTCAGCATGTATATAAACTAAATGATAAATACGTTGTCAACACAGCTTCCATGACATCCTTGCACCTCCATCGGGGCCTATAAGGGATCTTCACAAGTTCCTCCAGAGGAAAACCTTATGTTTAACCTTTATATTACTCTATGGGAGTGGATGCGCATATAAGGCAATATCACAGTAACACATGTCATCACCTGCACTGGGCAGTTTTAAGGGCCTGCTTTTCTTTTATATTTTAAGTACAAGAGAGACACCCTACAATTCCCCTTTCTTTTCTTTTGTTTTTTCTTACTTTTATCACCCTTTTCCTTCCACCTCCTGATCCTTGCTAGTGGTAAAATGACCTGCAATGAAATGAAGGTGATACCAGCCTGATTTGCATGCTGGTAGTTGGGCTACAATCAGGCCTAGCCCGATTCATAGCCCAATGGACTGCAAGGCGATTTTCATAGACTGCCTACTCTGGCCAGACTGATCATCCAAAGAACTGTCTGAAGATCATTTGCAGTATGTCCCAGGCTTAGTAGGTGTGCATGTGCCACCTACTGGTGACGCATGCAGACCAATAGGTGGTACATGCGCACGCGTGCTCAGTGCACAAGCGCAACTTCTGTCATGCTGACATGTTGAAAGAGTCGGCGAGCAGGCACTAATTAGGCTTGAAAGTGAGTTTATTGGGAGAAAGAAGGGAGGGCAAGCCTTTCAGTCAAGAGAGTCAGTCCCAACTGACTCCACGAGAATTCCACCTCAGAAATCCAGAACAGCATGACATAAAAATGGACCCAATGACATAGGGAATAAGGGGAAGGAAGGAGAGTACACAAAGGTAGGGAAAATTGGGGAAGTGGAAATCACAGGGTATACACAAAGTATACTATATAACACATTTGCTTGATTCTGTTCACTAGCCGTTACGCAGCTGACACAGTCAAAACCAAGCCGTAACTCTGTTGGAGAATTTTCCTCACAAAAACATTACCTCAGGTAAGTTTCATGTGAGGAACTTTCTTTAAATTCTACAAATGATCTGCTTAACCCCATCTCCACCATGCCCTTGTCAATGCTGAATTCATAGCTTCCTAATTAACAAGGTAATATCTTTAGCATTACTCCTCTTGTTTACCTATCAGAAACTTGCCATTTCAAGGTGAATGAACACAATAAAGCTTGAAGAAAGTTTGCATTTACTGTGGATGGAGACAATTTACTACAGTCTCCTGAGAGTGGAAAGTGCTTACTACCAGGCCTGGCCCAAGTTTCAGGAATTCACTTCTGTGCAGCATTAAACAATTCATTAAAAATGTATACCAACTTCTGAAACTTGCAAGGTTTTTTCCCAAAATGCACAACATTTGGATAGTTGTAAACATTCTGTCTACCTTCCAGATGCTGTCTCTAAAGGAGCAGCTGACGGGTTTGCAAAATATCTTCTTCTTTTCCCAAAGCTGCCTTTTTTTTACCAAAACATCTTTAGAACTTGGAAGATTGGAATATATTTATGCACCTGCTTTTCAGGCAAAACTGGGAAAGTTTGCAAACACAAAACTTAGAGAAGATCTTATAAACTCAGCCAGTTCAGAATCCCATGTGGTACTAGCATATAATGTTGCACATACAATAATATAATTATTTATATAGGACTTCATACCGGCTGTCAGCATTTAAAAGCTGAAATAAGAGATGACTCTGTTAACACACAGAGTGGCAGTGCTTAATGTGAGCTGGTGTTTGCCGGGGCTGGGACCCGATGCTTAATTTCAAACCCTGGAACTCACAGCTTTAAAATTAGCCATCTTGTGAGTCTCTAGCCCCTGTGGAAGCCGAGATTACGTGACTGTCCCGAACTAACTTCTACCCTCAATCCATCCACTCCCTCTTTTGCCCCCCCATCTCTGTAATTCTAGGAGGGCTGCCTAGAAACGCCTCCACCCTGCTTCTATCTCCAGTTGGGATTATTGCATTTCCATCTGGGGCAACCTATTTGATTCTAATACAACACCCTCTCTGCCTGCCTCAGCCGTGCCCTCCACCCTTCACCAATTTGCACCCGGTCTTCAGATTGCAACTACTGCATCCACCCCTGAAGATATTAATGGCACTCCAGCCGCCCCGCTCTAATCTCGATTATGACCTCACCCATTTTAGAGGACAGCAACGGGCCTCCTTTGCTGATTTGAATTTTTCACTCTCGACCCACGATACATGATGACTCACTCCATTATGACCGCCCGGATAAGTCCGGGCCCTCCTCCTCAGTCGCTCATTCGGCATGTAACTCCATCTTTCATTTAAGCTGCTGTTCTGCTGTGCCACATCTATGATCTGCTCACCAAAAAGAACCCAGCACTCTGCATTCTTACAGATACGTGGCTGAAACCCAGTCATGCTTCTGCCCCTCCCGACCTGGTCCCACCAGGCTACACGCTGGTCTCCATACACTGTTTTTTAGGTATAGAGGTGGAGTAGCGCTCATCATAGCGGACATTTTATCTTTTGATAGCCCTCGAGACTTTGGATCCTTTTCCTCCTTTGAATATTGTGCAATAAGGGTGGGCCCCAATATCCCAGATAAGGCTCTAGTAATCACCTTCTACCGCCCCCCTTCGCCCCATTTAGTCTTGGATAAATTGGCGATTTCTGGCAGAACGCCTTCCAAGGTTTTGAAAGAGTTGTTTTCGTAGGTGATTTTAATTTTCATGTAGATTTCACTGACAGCAAGCATATAGAGACTTTTCCCAACACTCTCACATATTATGACCTCCACCTCAAATACACTCCTGCCACTCACCGGTTAGGAAACACCCTGGATCTGTTCCTCACCACTTAGCTGTGGATCTCCTGCAGCTTAATCCTCTTAGTTGGTCCGATCATGTCTTGGTCTCCGGCATACTCCCCCTTTGGTCAGATCCAGGACCCACTAAACCCCTTGTGTTAAAGTTACCTTAGTTCAATCTCTCAGATTTCAGCCACTAACCCTCATCTGCTTTACTCCCTCACTGGCTTAGGATTACAGATGATGTTTGTCCCTTAAAGCTAGCTTGAGCACGCCCGCCCCTTCACCATCATAATAAATGGTTGTCTCAGGATGTTAAAACCCTAAAAACTTTTTTCCCATGGTTTTCAACTTAAAACTTTTACAACCATAAAAACTAATTTCCCATGGATCTCATCTTAAAACTTTTACATGACACCCCAATTCATAACTGTCAATATCAAAAAAACTTAGGAGCCAAGTTTAATTAGCTGAAATGCGACCTAAAAATTTCCATCTAAACTAAGCGTTTTGCCTTTTTCTGAATAAAAAATATACTCTTTAGAAAATTGGATACCGCATACACAACCGTCATATTATTTAACAGTCTTAGAAAAAACAGAGCAGGGTGAGCTTGCACATACCCTAAATTCCTTAGTACAGGAACAATCAATTTTTTTCTTGGAATTTCGTACATAGGACAGAAAAAAAATAAGCTTTTAGTTTCCTCTTTCGAGTACTTCTGAATCCAAGCAGTCATATCACTTAATGATGGCATCTTTAGCATTCTTAAAATTGCAATGAGAGATCTATGCCACATAGTAATTTTGCTATAGTCTGACTGGACTAACTCCCACATTACATCTTTGATAAAACCATCCTCATTGGCCCTCATAACTCTCATAAAATACATTAAGGGCCAATAGCGTGTCATAGTGGTTATTGATAACTGTTGGGCTTCCAAATAGACAATGGCAGTGGCTGTAGAAGGGGGCATATTCAATATTCGTTTTAGAAACGACCTCTCCAGCACTTCCAAAGATCTAATGCCCCACCCTCCCCAGATTTCGGCAGCATCGTTTAAAATCCCAGTAACCTTCAAATTAAAAACATTTAAACAGAGCTTTAAAATGCATTTCTTACCCATCATTAATTTGCTAAGAACAGCTATAATTTGTGCCAATCGTGCTTCAGTGCTATCCAGTTGACCTTCCCAGGCACCATCCTTTATAAAGGTGCACCCC
>JAVXUN010020009.1:0-11184 GCA_035591995.1 Stereochilus marginatus | reverse complement strand
ATTGGACGATGGCCTTCACGGCCTACTGTGCGGTATTGTTAGAGAAGAGCCCCGAGCTGCACCATGGCCTGATGGTATATATCAATACGATATGGGGCGCGAGTAGGAAGCACGGGGAGAGGGCCGCGCTTGCGTATGATGAGGATTTTAGGAGAGCAAGGCAGTGTAATATGGATCTGGGCTGGGCGCAGCGGGATAGTGACGCCTGGCTGGAGCATTTTTCTAACAGTTCGGTGACAGCCAGGGGGTCAGGGGCCAATACTCAGCATTTTCGGAGGGAAGGTAAGAGTGACCTATGCTACCGATTTAACAAAGGCCTGTGTAGCAGAGCGGCGGGAACGTGTAGGTTTAGGCATGCTTGCTCCTATTGCGGGATGTCATCCCATAATGTCCTCAAATGCTTCAGAAGGAATAAGTCGGGGGCCACATGGAATTCCCCTAGAAGAGATGGACGTGACGGCCCCCCTAGGCCCCCTCACCAGCCCCCAGGGCAGAAGGGCTTGTGAGGAGGGCGGTGAAGACCTAAACAGGAGAACAGGGGGGGGCGGGGGGGTGAAAGGAGTGACTGGGGAGATGGGGCCTGGGCACTTGGCTGGGGCGGCACATCGCCCGCAGGGCCGTGCTGGGCTGCCCTCTCCAATATGCTTACCAGCGTTGTTCGCATTACTGAGCAAATACCCTGACCAGAAGGCGGCCGCCTTCTTGTGGCAGGGGTTCTCCCAAGGTTTCAGGATCCCGGCAGTGGGTGTCCGGGGAGGAAATAAAAGTAAGAACCAGCAATCTTTAAAATGCAACCCGCATGCTGCCAGGGCTAAGATAGCAAAGGAGTTGGCGTTGGGCCGCATCTCAGGCCCTTCACTGGTCCCCCCATTACGGGATTTTGTAACATCTCCACTTGGCTTGGTGCCAAAAAAGGAACAAGGGCAGTTCAGGTTGATACATAATTTGTCATCGCCAGCTGGGGGGTCAGTGAATGATGCCATCGATCCATTATGTTGTTCGGTAAGGTACACGTCTTTTGATGAAGCATTAGCAAAGGTGCAGGCAGCGGGCAGGGGAGCCTTGTTGGCGAAGTGCGACATTGAGTCTGCTTTCAGGCTGCTACCGGTGCATCCGCAAGATTACCGGCTGCTGGGCTTTGTCTTTCAGGGCTCTTATCATTATGACAAATGTATGCCCATGGGGTGTTCTGTGTCTTGTGCTTACTTTGAGAGGTTCAGCACTTTCTTGGAGTGGGCCGCACGTCGCAAGGCGGCTTCATTGAACATTGTTCATTACCTTGATGATTTCCTGGTGGTTGGCCCGGCAGGGACTAACGAGTGTCAAGAGAGACTACGTGCTGTCGAGTGGGTCATGAGAGTGGTGGCGGTGCCCCTTGCACCTGATAAGACCGTGGGCCCCGCTACAAGCCTTGACTTCCTGGGAATAAATATCGACACATTGTCAGGCCAGTGTAGTTTGCCCCCACCCAAGGTGGCAGCTTTCCTAGCGAATGTGAAGGAATGCCTACAGAGACCAAAGGTCACGCTGCATCAGCTCCAAGTATTGGTAGGGCAGTTGAATTTTGCATTAAGGGTAATTCCGATGGGCAGGCCCTTCTCCAGGACCATCGCCGCAGCGATGTCTGGGGTGACTAAACAACACCACCACATCCGCTTATCGGGGGAGGTGAAGGAAGCGTTGCAGATTTGGCTCATTTTCTTGCAAGAATTCAACGGCTCCATCATTTGGAGGACCGAAGCTACTGCTGAGCAGGGGCTAGCGCTGTACACCGATGCAGCAGGAGGCATGGGTTTTGGGGCTATACTTTCAGAGAGATGGTGGGCACATGAGACCTGGCCTTCCAGTTGGGTGGAAGCGGGGGTGACTAAGAATATAGCTTTCCTGGAGCTTTTTCCCATTGTTGTTGCTTTAGAAGTGTGGCCGGATAAGTTCAAGAACAAAAATGTAGTTTTTTGGTCAGACAACATGGGTGTCGTGCAATGCATCAACAGCCAGAGGGCGTCATGTGCTTTAGTGCTAAGATTGTTAAAAAGACTGGTCCTCCTGTGTATGAGATTGAATGTGTTTTTTAAGGCCGCACATGTCCCGGGCCTGGATAATACTGCTGCTGACGCTTTATCTCGTTGCAAGTTCCAGGTGTTCCATCAACTGGTGCCGGAGGCAGAGAAAGTGAAGACCGTGGTCCCGGCACGTCTTTGGCAACTTGGAGCAGCGTCCTGCCCAATCTGGTAGCAGAGTCCCTGGCGCCCAGGACTAGGGCGGCGTATGAGGGTTCCCTCAGGAAATTTCTTGAAGTGATAAAGTGGCCTCCGGGCCGGGAATGGGGGCTGGATCAGGTCGCGCAGTTCATAGATGCTGAGTTTAGAGGGGGTGCCTCGTTGAGCGCCGTGCGCAGGCACTTGGCCGCTTTGTCGCTTTATGAAAAATTAACTAGGGCGCCTAATGTTTCCTCCCATTTTGCTATTCGCAAGGCGCTGAAAGGTTGGGAGCGTTTAAAGCATAGGCTTCCTGACCAGCGGAGGCCCATAGACTTGCAGCGGCTGGGTGCTATCATCGGGGGCTTGGGGCAGGTATGCTCCTCCGCTGATGAAGCGGCACTTTTTGCATTGGCGTTCTCCCTAGCTTTCTTCGCCGCCCTCAGGGTGAGCGAGCTGGTCTCTCCGGCGTCCGCTACCTGCGGGGGGGGGCTGAAGTGGCATGACCTCTCCATGTTTGACGACCGCCTGGTCCTGCGTGTAGCCCGCAGCAAAACTGACCAGCTTGGAAAAGGGACGTTTGTAACTTTGATGAGGAGTGAGGATTGCCCCTCGTGCCCTTTCCGGTTGCTCTCTGAATATAAGGCGCGTAGAGTAGGGCGCATGGGGGGGCAGTTGTTGACACACCTGGACGGCTCTTCCCTATCAAGGTTCCAGTTTTCAGCGGTTTTAAAGAAGGTACTGGCCGTCCTGGGGTGGGCCCAGAGTGCTTATACATGCCATTCATTCCGTATTGGGGCGGCCACCGAGGCGGCCAGGGTAGGTTTGCCGATAGAGCGGATAAAAGCTATTGGGAGATGGAAGTCAGATGTCGCACAGTTATACGTCCGGCCCCACCTTCTGTGAGGGCTGTGCTTTGTTTCCATTGTGCTGTTTCGTGTTTTTAAAGTATGTTTGTTTTTCCAGTTATTTCAGGACCATGCCACAATGCGTGTGGGTGGTGGGCCACTCTTTCGTGAAGAGGGCCGTTTTTCAGCTGCAGGGAAGCGATGCCCCGCTGCGCCAGGCTGACCAGGACTTTCACTGGATCGGGATCGGGGGCCTGTCGTTGATGAAGCTGAGGGATGTCATCCTGTTCAACTTGAACGTCCGCAAGGTGCGGGCCCCAGACGTCTTGATCATCCACGTGGGAGGGAATGACCTGGTCCGCCTTGGAAGAAGAGCTTTGCGGCAGCGTGTAATAAACGAGTTGCTCTCCATCTTGCAATTCTTTCCTCGTTTGAAGCTAGTGTGGTCCGAGATGATTCCGAGGAGGAAGTGGCCTCCAGGTTCAGATCCTAAATCAAGGAATTCTTCTTTGCGAAAAATTAATGCGAACGTCAGGGCTTTGGCTTTCTTCTTCCCACGCCTTCATATCTTACGGCACCCTTTGCTGAGGGGCCCGGAAAATTTTCACAAGGATGGAGTTCATTTGTCTACTGCAGGTACCGATATTTTCATCAGAGCGATTCTTGAGGCAGTGGCCCCAGTTGTGTCTGAGGGGTCTGGTCTCTCTATCTAATTGCCTACGGTGGGGGAATCGGCGAGTCACCTGTTGGCCCACTCGCCTCTGTGGCGTTCTATGCTCTGTTCACCTGTTATCTTTGGAGCGGAGGAGTTCTTACAGTCTTTACCCTGCAATTTTGTGGTGCTTCTTTTGCCACGTGTCAGCCCCGGTGGGGGTTGAGGGACTGGGTTGCTATACATTCGTTTGGGAAGGCGTGCTCCTTCCTTTGTGTCCCGGCTCGGGTTTGTCTTTCCTCTGCCCAGTCCGAAGTATGCTCGTGGAATGCTCAGCTTCCCCCCCACGCTTGGGGGGGCTTTCAGGTTCCAGAACTATGTTTATGACTGTCTTCTTGTATATGATGTTGTTTTTGTTTTCACTTTACATTTGATTGACACCAACTGCGTTGGTGGGACGGGGAGGGGACGGTAGGCTGATCTTGACGCCGTGGTTTTGTATAAAGAGTAAGACCGTCCCCTCCTCCCTCTTTGTTTTATACCAGTGTGGCCAAGAACTTTTGTTATAAAGTTTTCCCATCTACTTGAATACTTTTGAGTTTGTGGTTCTTGGTTACAGTGGTGGGTGTGGGGTATCTCTCATTGGTGGCCTTAGCCACCCCGTTCGCCACTCCACCTGTCTCCCCCTTGGTCACTGGCTAGAGGAGCGCACTCATATAATAAAGCTGCGTTATAATACCTGAACGTTTTCTTCCTTTATTGCTTCAATTGGAGGCGAGGCACCCCAGCCGCCCTCACCACTTAGGCCAGCCTACGTGGTCCACATCCGGACACTCAGGCGACATCCTTCATGGCTCCTCATTCCAGCTGCCGCCATCCGGGCCGGACTCAGAGCTCAAACCAGCCCTGGATAAATTGCCCGACTGGCCCCTCATTTAGTTGTGAGAGCTTGGAGTGAGGGGTGGAGATGAAATGGGTCTGGTTTTGTGGCTGATTTTACAAAACCGGCGGCTAGTTTTGAAAAAATGGGTGGCGGTTTTGAAAAACTGCCTGCCAGTTTTGCAAGACCGGCCTCTGAGCGCAAAACCAGCCCCCAAACCAACTGACCCACCGGGGGATTTCCCTGTATCCCGCCTGGCCAGTCCAGCCCTCGCCGCCGTTCCCATGGGACCCACGCAACTCAGAGACACAAGGTGCCAGGCAGTCCACTGACCTCTGTTCGACAAGCACACTTCCACATGAGACCGCGGTCGCCACCACATGCTCCAACAACCACCAGTCTGCTACCAGCAGCGCCACCCACTGCATCAATGCGGCACTATCATTGTTGCACATGAGGTGCTACGCAGGAGCGCCAGGATGCCACATGCACAGCAGCTGTAGACAGCAGCCCGCCTGCGGTCCTCACACGGCAGCGCCTCCGTCCGTCCAGCACCCCACTCCAGGGCACATGACTGCTTTTCGTCAGTGATTGTGGAAGTGGGGGTTCCGCACTCAAAATCGTAATTTTAATCTTTGTACAAGTGTCCATAAACAGATGCACAGAGCATCAGTGTTCAATTTCTTCTGTAATAGTTGTGTTCGCTAACCTCCAATGCAACTATCCCAATGTGTTGCTGTGAACATGTATAAACGAGGTATGACCTGTCCACCAGGTCAATAGGAGGGCGAACCTCTTGATAGATATAGTATAGTTCCCAGCCGGGATACTTGCAACAATTCCAAAGGAAAATGTTCGTATTTATTCAATTTATAAGAATTTTGTTTCCAACATATATTCAAAACACAGTGGTAATCAGTTATTATGTTTTTATTTTGCTTTTATTTTCATCAAGCCCTGTAGTGCTGGTATTTTTCTTTTCTCTTTATTTTACAAACATCCCATGGTGAACATAAAACAGAAGACGTTGGGAGCTGCCAGCATAACTAGTTTCGCTCAACTCTGAGCGTCATCAGATGCAATGGCTGTCAACAAAAACAAATAAAACAAACATCACTAAAAATTTACATGTTTCAAAACAACACCCCCCCTTTGCACAACAGAGCAAGCGATACCACTGATGAAATTGCAATGTTTAACAAATCATATTTTTCTCAAGAACGCAGCTTAAAGTGAATTTTGGAAGTAACAGAAGTGTTTTATCTCTAGACTGGAGAAACCATTTGTGAATACAAAAACATTTCAATGTGAAGCTACAGCATAGCCTGAAAGACGACTACGTCAGCCATTGTTCCCTCGCATCTCATATAAACAGCAGTGGCTTACCAGATACAAAGTATCAGCATTGTTTATCCGAATTTGAGCACGCCGGTGTGGCGCTGCAAAGGTATCTATTCCACATCGAGCAGCATAGAACGCTAAAGGCGTTCAACAAAACTTTATATACATCACTTGCGTGCACATAATCCCTAACGTTGTAGGGGCCGTAACAGCAGCGGCCATCTTGTAATGGTGTATCATGTTGCTTTACAGCACCCGCCATCAGTTAGCAGGTTCAAAAAAAATTGAAAACGGAAACGTATGATGAAAATGTGCTATATGTGTACTATCTAAAAGTCATATTTGATTGAGACGGTTCTCAACAGGCGACTGTGATCATTCTCGAGAACGTCATCTGATGTATTGAAAAGCCCCAATTATAACCTGCGGGACAGCGACCCAAGTATCTACGTCAGTGTCATACCCGCATCAAAAGATACGGGAAAGTGCACATGCTAAGACTTACTAGTAACTATCCAGACTAGTACAAATGGAACTGGCATATTTGCCTCATCTCACTAAAAATGTGCTGTAAAAACATACGTAAACTAGAGCATGGATGTATCAAGGTGCATCGCCTCTATGCCAAAACAGTAACGTTCATTAAAATATATTGTATTCATCAACTTTTGATTGGCTAAAGGCACACAGTGCTGTTTGCACCTTATTGGTGAGTTGCAACTAATGCACATACGACTCTACTTCATGAAATGGTCTACAACACATTTAGATGCATATCTGGCATGTCATAGTGTGTCACGGTGTACATGGCCATAAGACAGATGTACTAAAACACCTTCAAGAGGCAGTCTCACTGCAGACAATGTTAACACTTATGAATTATGAACAGAAGCATGAGCCAACTCACAACAATGATATCATACATTACCTCCTTGAAGCATGTACAGTAGGACATCGTGAATGTATAATCGACTAATGGTGAGAGGAATACTTGGACACGATCATATTGGACGTTTAAGTACAAAAAGGTCTTACCAATACCAGATCATATCGGCAAAGTAGTCATCATGGGTACAATGTCTATGGCCTCATGCCAGGACCAGTGCCCTGACATGTCTCAAGCAAAGATATACAAATCCGAGTTCTTGCCAGCAGTCCTGTGGTGTCATACTGACCATAGTGTCTCATTTTAAAAAAGGGGTGATGGTGAACAGTTCATTCATCCCCAAGGGGGCGAGACAATTCAGTTTTTTAATCCAGTAACTTTCTCTCTGGTGCATGAGGTTTTCACGATCTCCTCCTCTTGGATGCACAGGGATTACCTCTAATACACAGAAACGTACTTGATTTGCGTTGTGACCCTTTTCGCAAAAGTGGCGTGCCACCGGAGATTTCGAATTTTTCAGCCTGATATTTGAAATGTGTTCTCCGATGCGTTTTTTCACTGGTCGATCTGTTTCACCCACATATACTTGCCCACATGGGCACTTTAAACAATAGATCACATGATCCGTTTCACAGGTGGCATAATGTGAAAACTTTATCTTGCTTCCGGACATGGGATGATTCATGCTTTCACCTTTAATCACTGCATTGCAGTATGTGCAGTGTAAACATGGGAACGTGCCTCGTTTTGGTGGTCCTTTGAATCTTGTTTGTGTGTTCGTAGTTTTGAGCAAGTCTGCTCTGATAATATGATCTGCGATGCTTTTGCCTCGTTTGTGCGCAAACATTGGTGAGATCTTGCTTATCTTAAGGTTGGGATCATGTTGGATCAGATTCCATTTTTCTCTGATGATGTTTTTCATGCGCCAAGAGTTAGTATTCAACGTCGTAACAAACACTTGACGTTTCTCTCTGTTGGAACTCTGTCTATTCTTCAGTAGTTCATGTCTTGTTTTTATTTGTACTTTGGTTAGCTGTTTTGAGATGCATTCTTCTGAGTAACCTCGCTCTCCAAACTTTTCTTTTAATCTCACACTGTGTTCTATAAACGACCTTTCTTCTGAACAGATAGTCTTGTATCTCAAAGCCTGAGAGTATATCACTGAGTTTTTAGTTTGGGCAGTGTGGAAGCTTTTAGAGTGTAACAATGTATTCACATCGGTTGGTTTAATATATAGGTCGAAGACCCATTTCTCATTTATCCATTCCACCGTGGTGTCCAGAAAGTTGATTTTGCCCTCTCTGTTATGTGTCATCGTGAGTTGGATTGGTTGATGTAAGTCATTCAGACTTGTGTGAAATCTGTTGAGTTCTTCTAATGACCCAGACCAGATGACAAAAATATCATCAATGTACCTTAGCCAGCCCAATACATGGGCTAGGTACAAAGGATGATTGAACACGTACTTGTTTTGCCATGCCTGCATATACAGGTTGGCAAAGCTTGGGGCCAACTTACTCCCCATGGATGTCCCTTTCGTTTGTAAGTAAAAATCATTTTGAAAGCGGAAGAAGTTATTTCGTAGTACAAAATTTAGAAGGGTTAACAAGAACCCATGGTGGACATCGTTCAAATCAGAGAGTTCCAGACATGATTCTACCACTTCACACCCGTAGTCAATTGGAATAGAAGTGTATAGACTCGTGACGTCAAACGTCACTAGAAACGGTACTTCTCTAGGTACAATGGTATTTAACTTGTTGATAAAATCTTTAGTGTCTTGTAGAAAGTGGATGTCCTTCTGAATGAGTTGTTGTAAAAAGTAATCTACATAATACGAGACATTTTCTAGTAGACTACCACATGCGGCCACAATGGGCCGTCCAGGGGGATTGATTAGATCTTTATGTACCTTAGGAAGTATATACAGTACCGGTGTTATCGGTTTATCATTGCACAAGAAGGATGCTGTTCTTGAGCTGATCCACTCTGCTTCTTCTGCTGTCTTTATGATAGAAAAGATTTTTTGTTTGATCTCTGTGGTGGGATCTATGGATAGATGTCGATATGTGGTGGCATCGTCCAATTGTCTCACAACTTCTGCATTGTATTTTATCAGGTCCATGACCACCAATGCGCCACCCTTATCTGCAGACTTACAGATTATGTTGTTGTTATCCCGTATTCCTCTGAGTGCGGCCAATTCTCTGGGAGATAAATTTTTTCTGCCCGTGGGGCTTGTTTCTTTCAATGTTCTTATCGCCAATTCCGATTCTCTGCGGAAGGTTTCAATTGTTGGATTCAGGATCGGGGCGCAGAAACTGCTTTTCTTCTTAAATTCTTTAAACCTATTATTCAAAGGAGTACTTTCAAAAGTATTTTCAATGAAGAAGTTCTCCAATTGTAACTTCCGTGTGAAAATGTCTAGTTCCAACAACATTTTAGTTGTATCACTCTTCGTGGTTTCGACAAAAGACACTCCTTTCGAGAGTACCGCTTCTTCAATTTTGGTCAGACGATGTTGAGAGATATTTATAATCGGTATAGAGGTCAAACTTTGGTCACCTCTATTTTGAATCTGATTGTTCATTTTTTTCCCCCTCCTCTGTCTTGTTCTTTGGCCGGTCGAAAAAAATAAGTGTGTGCCGGTTTCACAGGTTCTTTAGTTTTCTTGTTGTCTAGTGGCGGAGTTGGTAGTGGTTCTCTCGATGGTCCCGGAATTGCCGGAATCAAAGGTGCTGGAATCGGTGGTTCTAAATCCACCGAATTCACCGAACTTGAATCTGAGGAATCTGAACCCACTTGGACCGGTGGTGGCAGCAAGGGAATTCTTTGTTGAGGGTTTTCTGATGTTGGAGTTGGTCTTTGTCCCGGAGTACGTTTCTGGAAATGAGGCTCTTGAAAGAACGTGTAGACTCGATTATATTTGTAATCGAGCTCGTCTCGTCTGAGCTTTCTCTGTTTGGTTTTCTCAATGTCCAATCTGTGGTGTTCTATAATGGAATCTAATTCACCAAGGATGTTCCCCCAGTCGGAACTAGTGTTCGTTTTCTCAAGCTCTATTTTCCCTTCCTTTATCTGTTTTTCAAAATGTTCAATATCCTTATTAAGCTCTTGTATGGTCAAGAGGACCAAATCAAGCGAACATTTGTTGAGAATCATCCTCCATCTTGTAAGGAAGTTTGCGTTGTTTTTACACAAAGTAGGCTGTAACAGTATCCTCAAACCTCGAGGGATACGTTTATTTTTATAGTATTCACCAAGAGTCAGGGCATGCAATACCCACTTGATGTGTTTCTTGGATAGGTTTTCCAGTCGGTGGAGAGTCCAGGTTTCTTTCCTTTGATTTAAAAACCCTAATGGTTTCTTCAAAGCTCCCAAAATTGCATTAGCTTCTGCTTCAGAAAAAGTAAGAGTGTCAGTGGAATCCAATTCCAGGTCAACTGGATCGGACATAACTTTAACCGACAAATTCTTGGTGCTGGAACCCAATATGAAACTGGGATTTCAAAAGGCAAAACTGTATAGGAGGGGGTTCCGCACTCAAATTGAAATTATTTCAATTTTTGGTATTCTTATCAACAGCAGCTGTCGAGAAGTACTGAGGGATTTCCAGAGGTAACCGGTGTTGTTTCTGATGATTTTGCAGGGAGATGACCAGTACAAGGAGCTACTGAGCCTCAACAGGCGCTGCAGTGGGCGGAGGTAGTGTGGCCATCAGGCGGACCCAAGGGCTCATACTCTTTGCTGGAGAAAACAATAAAGACATTACACTTCAAGGCCCCATCTTGCTCGTCTCCATATTTTGTCACTGAAGTGATTGTGTTCCATATTTTTTGATACCAGCTCTGCAATGCCTGGTCTCGATGAATTGTTCTTCCAGGCTCTGCACTCTGTATGTTTTATTGGTCATAGCTGTTCAACTAACTGAAGACTGTTATCACCATAATCAGAAGCTGATCTTCGAATGGAAGCTGTCTAATTGTCCTGAACGTGAAACTCGACCTACCTGTCTTGAACTGGTCACATGACCTACCTGTAACTACCTTAATCTCAACTATATTCTTGTTCAGGTAATTTGCAATCTCTTGGCGCACAGACACCTCCAGGTTAGCGTGCTTTACAAGCAAGCAAATAAATAAAGCATAGTGCTACAATGCAAAGATAGTTTAAAAGAGTTAAATTACTTTCTGTTTTAGTTTGATTGTTAGTTTATTTTCCTTAGTTTATTATTTTCGATTTATTTCCTATATTCACGTTTATTTGTTTCAGCTCATTTTCATCACTTTTGTTGATTTATTTTTGTATTGTATTCACTTTGTTTGACTCACACGTAGGGAGCTCTAACATATTGTCTTATACACTCAAAGGTACTCAAT
>JAVXUN010018899.1:0-11222 GCA_035591995.1 Stereochilus marginatus | reverse complement strand
GACGGAGGCAGTGTTTACAGCATTTTGTCCTCTCCCACTCCTACCACCCAATTGCTCTTCTGGATCTTGATCTCAACTTGTTTACTAAGTTCCTGGCTGCTCATCTTGATTCTGGCCTTCCTAATCGGGTCAACTCTGTTCAATCAGGTTTTGTAAATGGCCGATAAGCAGGTGCTAACATTTGAAGGGTGATACATCTGGTAAGTAATGCTCATACGTTTTTTTAAAAAGGCGTTAAGCATGGAAAACTGGTACTTTGTCAGGTCCACTGTGCCAGTTTTTTCATTAGGCCCCTGGCTGCCAGCGTGGATTGTGGCATAATACCAGACTCAGAAGATGAGCTAAATGGAAATGAAACTTTGACAAGACCTGTTATCTTGGGGCGGGACACACGCCGAGGCCAGTCTTTCCCGTTCTTGTTCACTTTTTCTCTCGAGACATTGGTGCAGTACTCCTGTGCCTATAAACATCAAGGGCATTAGCTTATGGGGAGCAGGAGCTAAGGTTAGTTATGTTCAAAAACAACGTCCTAGCTTACCCCCAGATAAGAGTAGAAATCTATTTTGAACTGGTCAGAACTAGAGAGGTATGAATTTAAGAGATATGAACATGAGAGGTATGCATTTGGAGACATACAAACTTAATAGGTACTGTATGTTCCCCTGGTAGCTTTAAAATAAACATAATACATTCGGAGGCTATAGGAGTAACTTCCGAAAGAGAGGAGGGGGCCTCTTTACTTTTTAGATGTCTTCTTCGTTCATCTGAGAAACATTTTAGATGTATAAATTGGTCATAAACAAACAGAGACATGTTAGAATATTATCCACCTTTATCTGCTAAAAAGGAAGATGATTTCTCTGTATGGAGCATTAGGTTTTACTTATGGTTTGGAAACATTAATATCGTTAAAAAGAACATGCTTTCTAACTCGTTGCATTATTTCAGTTCCTGGCGTTCATAGCGCCCATGCGTACTTCAGAGCGCTAATACTAACAAGCAATCAATAAGCAAGAGAGCAAGGAGCACAGGACACAAAAAGGGAGAACATGGCGCGTATCAAAGAGAAGCATCTTTACGACAGTTTTAAAATGGCCAAGTTGTGTAATGCATGGTATTGTGTAGAAATGAAGCCCCGATAAGTATGTTTTCGGGGAAACATTTCTTTGGGGGAGCGATCAACAAACGGCTTTAGAAGCCCTCAGGAATCATTTTTGCGCTGCTCCAGTTTTAGCTCAAACGGACCCAGTAGAAAGTTCATTGTGGAGGCGGATGCTTCGGATATTGCCTATGCTGCCATTCTATCGCAGAAAAACTTGCACGGAAAGTTGTTGCCAGTGGCCTATCACTCTCGAAAACTGTCTTCTAGCGAAAGACGATATGCCACATTCGATAAAGAACTGCTGGCCATCGTTCAAGCCCTTCAAGTTTGGCGGCACTATCTGGAGGGGGCTATTCATCCGGTGACGGTGTATACCGATCACCGAAACCTCCAGTTCATGCGTTCACCGCATGTTATGTCGCCCAGGCAAGCCCGCTGGACCATGTTTTTTACCCGCTTTTGCCTTCACATTACCTACCGTC
Organism: Stereochilus marginatus; assembly: GCA_035591995.1. NCBI lineage: Eukaryota > Metazoa > Chordata > Amphibia > Caudata > Plethodontidae > Stereochilus > Stereochilus marginatus. The sequence continues at coordinate 9,638 of JAVXUN010018899.1, read as the reverse complement.
CTGGCCACATGAATAAGAGAGCGGATGCTCTATCTCGAGTCCATGAGCCGCCCAGTCAATCTATGCAGGCTACTGACACTTTCTTTCGGGACGGTTGTGTCATGGGCGCCCTAACCGAGCCTGTGGACGCCTTCCTAACAGATGTTCGTGCTGCGTACGACCCGAGTCTTCGGCATGAATTTTTATCTCGTAGTCTCTGTCATACAGAGGCCGAAGGCCTGTTATTCCACAGAGGGAGATTATATCTTCCCACTGTTCCATTACAGGAGGAATTTCTGAATTGGGTTCATTCGGCGGGTCCCCACGGACACCCTGGCCAGGCCCGCACCGAGGAACTCCTGTCTCGTTTTGTGTGGTGGCCCACGCTCCGCCCGGATACTAGACGCTATATACAGGACTGTGGCGCGTGTAATCGAGCTAAGCCGGTTCATCACCCCCCACAAGGTTTGCTCCAGCCACTACCAATTCCCGCCACGCCATGGTCGTCCATTTCTATGGACTTTGTTACGGACCTGCCGAACTCGCACGGCCATCGTCATATCTGGGTGGTAAAGGATTGTCTAACCAAGATGGTTCATTTCATTCCTCTGCGCCGTCTACCTACGGCAGTAACCTTAGCCTCTCTGTTCGTTTCCCACATCTTTCGGCTCCACGGTCTCCCTGCGGTTATCATTTCTGACCGTGGGTCCCAATTCGTCTCCAATTTCTGGCGACAATTAATGAAGATGTTAGGGGTTGGTCTGCGATTCTCCACCTCTTACCATCCCCAAACCGATGTGTCAACGGAAAGGGCGAATCAGTGCCTGGAGACTTACCTGCGGTGTTATTGTTTGTCCCATCCTAACCAGTGGCTTCAACATCTTGCCCTTGCAGAGTTTGCTCTGAATAATGCTCGTAACGTCTCCATTGGCTTCTCTCCGTTTTACGCTGCCAGAGGATATCATCCTCGAACCTGGCCGAGTCTCCCGGCTGTGGTGGGGAGATTGCCTGTGTCAATCTCACTTCGCAATTTCCGGGCTCGCATGGTTCTGGTCCATGCTGCGCTGGTGAGATCCCGGGCAGCCATGAAAGCCTTCGCTGATCGCCGACGGCTTCCGGCTCCCGTCTTTTCACCTGGTGACGCGGTTTGGCTATCTTCGCTGCATCTCCCGGCGATGCGTACTTGTAAGAAGTTGCGTCCTCGGTTCCTGGGCCCTTTTCATGTTTTGCGTCGTGTTTCTTCTCTCGCCTATGAGTTGGACTTACCTCGTACGTTGCCTCTGCACCCTGTATTCCATGTTTCCCTTCTTAAACCGGCGTCCTCTCGTCCCAGAAGAACGGGCCTGCCCCCAGCTCAGATCCTTGGGACCTTTTGGTCCGGTCGCGGTCGGATGGCTTTTCTGGGCGGTCCGGGGGCCCCCGGGGCCCGGAGTGTCCCCTTTGTGGCGTTGCGTGGGCCTGCTGGTACTCCTCTGTCAGCCTTTGCTCGTTTTCCGGAGAGGGGTATAGTGTCATGCGCCCCCCGTTATTATACACGGGGTTCGCAGACACACAGAAAGCATTAGCTTTCTTTGCAGCTACCCGTATTCTGGTTTTGCACATCGCTAGGGTACCCGGGGCACATTCCACAGCGCCTGGGAAGACGCTACTCTGGAGATTGTGGCCGACGAGTGGGAGACCACGCCCCTGACGTCAGGAGACGCTGGGGCGGCTGCTCTTCTACCAAGGTGAACGCTGACTTCGTTGCTCACAGTATTCGTTTGTCTAGATACTGTCGCGCCAGATTCGCTCCTTGAGCCGGTCCTCGTTTGATTATTCCAGATTATTTCCAGTAAGAGAGTTGTAGGTAAGGCCGAGTTAGGGATTAGTCTTAGGTAGTTTTTTGGGGTTTGTTATTTTTCAGATTTCACCCTGCCCCTCAGGGTTCATTCATTTCCTTTTGCTTATTTGCCTTTATTGTTTTTGTGGCTCTCACCACTAGGTAGGTTTTAGACGATCAATTAACAGGGTCCTCGGATTCTGCGGCGGCTACTTGATCGTCCTAGGTTCCCCATCTGTCTCTGAAACCAAAGCGGTAGGAATTCACCTCTATTCTTTATTATGTCTGTCATTACCCTAGCGTCGGTTTCAGACAACTAAAACCACTGTTTTCTTCTTTTGTCTTCTTTCTTTAGGGACTCCCGCAAAGGGGAAAGAGGCCAGGCCGCCGGCCCCTAGTTACCTCCCACCTGCTCTTTCTGTTGGGGGTCACCGGGGTTTGGCTGTTGTGGCATAACGTCCACCCTCTTGCCAGGGCTGCTCACCTCTCTTCAGCACCTTACAGAATACTGTGAGCCTCCCCCGCCGCTTTCCCATAGCAGGTCTCGGCATCCCCTACCAAAGGGGTTTGCCTAGACCTGTTTACTGCTTACGTGGACTAGCACAACCAGGTCCCCGGGGGATACCCTCATTGTTCAGGAACCCTTTGTTGGCCGTTATTACTAAGTCATGGACGAGGCAGCGGCTGCCGCTTTAAATCCAACCCTAACGTTGGAACAAATCCTGGTTAGTTTCCAGGAACAAATTGAGGGAATGCAGACCTCCAACAATGCTTTGGCTACCCAGTTTCAAAACTTACGACAGGAGGTTCTGCAACGGCCTACCCCCTCCACGCCTCATGTTGTCCCGGCCACCTTTTTACCACCGGGACTCACTCAACCGCCCAAGCGGTTTGGGGGGCTTCCCGAAGAGTATGAGTCCTTCATGACCCACATGAAACTACAATTCAAGGCTCGCCCCCTTGTGTTTCAGACGGACGTCCAAAAGGTTTCCTTTATTTTGATGAACCTGGAAGGCGCCGCATTGCGGTGGGCACAACCATACATCGATAAAGACGATCCGTTGCTGAATAATTACACCTTGTTTGTGGCCGCCTTTTCCCAATTGTTCAGTCGAAAATATCACTTTTTGTCCAAACGTCAGGAGCTACTGCGCCTGAAACAGGGGTCATCCTCATTATTGTCCTATATAACCACCTTTGTGGCCCTGGCTGCGGAGCTCACTTGGCCTGAGGATGCCCAAGTTGCCCTCCTTCACAAAGGACTTCGTGAAGACTTAAAGGATGCCCTGACATACGTGCATCCTCTGCCCGAGACTATGTCTGAGTTTACGTCATTATTATTACGCATTGATCACCGTCAGGGCGAACGACGACAGGATCGTTTTCGTAAAGACATTAAGCCGAGCACCTTCCGGTTGCCACCGTCTAGTAGCGAACCCGTGGCAGCTGGGGGCGAACCTATGGTCCTGGGAGAACTCCGAGGACCATTGTCTGAACAGGAACGCCAGAGACGTAGAACCATGCGCTTATGTATGTATTGCGGTGGGAATAATCATTACATCAGGTTCTGTCCCATCCGCCCAGAGGGGGGAAACGCCAAATCTCGGGGAGATGGGAGGCCTTCCCGAGATTAATTCTGCCCTCCCTGTTAGGAACCGCCAGCTCGACATATCCTCGACACCTGTTCATTTGGATTGATTTGTCAAAATCTCCAGAGGGCCCCTCTAGACCTGTGTGCGCTATGATTGACTGTGGGGCCCCTGCCTCGTATATGGCTCTGACTTGCGCCAGAGATTTAGGGCTAGTACCCCTTCGAAAACCCCAGGAACATGTCCTCACATCAATAGATGGCCGCCTGTTAAATGACGGCCCAATCCGTTTCCATACCGGCCCGGTGGCTTTGACATTTCCCTCCAGTTCCCAGGTCTTGTCTTTTGACCTGATAAGTGCTCCTAATTTACAGGTATTGCTGGGAATGGATTGGCTCACCAGCTATAATCCTAAAATCAACTGGTCCACCCTGCAGGTCCAAGTGGGGAGTGATGTAGTAGTCGGCTTTGGCGAATACCAGATTCGACCTCTTTCTCCGGTCCTCGGGGTCGTGTCTTCCTCGGCCATTCCCCCGGAGTACACCGATTTAGAACAAGTGTTCTCAGAAAAAGAGGCCGATCGTCTGCCTCCCCACAGACCCTTCGATTGTGCTATTGTGTTAAAACCAAACAAACCGATTCCTGTGGGGAAGATATATGCCCTTAGTCCGGGAGAAGAGGAGGTTCTGAACGACTATATCGACAAAAACCTGAGCAAAGGCTTTATACGTTATTCAGAATCCCCAGCCGGAGCTCCTTTGTTTTTCATATCGAAAAAAGACTGCGCCGAAAAACGCCCTTGCATCGATTACAGGCGTTTGAATGCCATCACTGTGCCCTATGTCCATCCACTTCCGCTAATACCGTCCCTTCTTGACAAACTTCGTGGGGCGACGATATTTACGAAACTTGATCTCCGGGGGGCGTACAATTTATTGCGAATTGCCCCCGGAGATGAGTGGAAGACGGCTTTTAATTGTGCGAGGGGGCACTTCGAGTATCTCGTAATGCCATTTGGCTTAGCAAGTGCCCCCTCGTACTTCCAATGTTTTATACAGCATGTACTACAGGATTTTATGCGGGGTTTCCTATTGGTCTATCTTGACGACCTTTTAATTTATTCGAAATCTTTCTCAGACCATGTTAACCACGTTACGTTGGTCTTGCAGCGACTTCTGGATAACCGCTTATGGGTGAAGCTATCTAAATGCCTCTTCCATGCGTCCACCGTCCCTTTTTTGGGTCATATTGTGTCTCCCGCGGGCATTGCCCCTGATCCGATCAAATTGCAGGCTGTTCAAGATTGGCCCCAACCCATGAATCTTAAGGCAGTTCAGCGCCTACTCGGATTTGCCAACTATTACAGGCGATTTATCTCACACTTTTCGCAGTTGGTAGAACCACTTACCAGGATAACGAGAGGATTGCATAAATTTGAATGGGGTCCAGAACAAGACACTGCATTTGCAAATCTGAAACGGGTTTTTACCACTGCTCCAGTTCTGATCTATCCGGATCAAACTAAACCATTCTTTATTGAAACGGATGCCTCGGATCAAGCCACTGGAGCGGTGCTGTTTCAACACAATCCGGAAGGTTGGCTATTGCCTGTGGCCTATCATTCTCGAAAACTGTCTACCAGCGAACGGCGATACGCCGCCTTCGATAAAGAACTGCTGGCAATCGTTCAAGCCCTTCAAGTCTGGCGACACTATCTGGAGGGGGCTTTTCATCCGGTGACAGTGTATACCGATCACCGAAACCTCCAGTTCATGCGTTCGCCACACGTTATGTCACCCCGGCAAGCCCGCTGGACCATGTTTTTTACCCGCTTTCGTCTTCACATTACCTACCGCCCTGGCCACCTGAATAAGAGAGCGGATGCTCTATCTCGAGTCCATGAGCCACCCAGTCAATCCATGGAGATTACTGAAACTTTCTTTCGGGATGGTTGCGTCATGGGCGCCCTGACTGATCCGGTGGACGCCTTCCTAACCGATGTTCGAGCGGCATATGACCCGGGTCTTCGGCAGGATTTTTTGTCGCATAGCCCCTGTCATACAGAAGCTGAAGGGCTGTTATTCCACAGAGGGAGATTATATCTTCCCACTGTTCCGCTACAGGAGGAATTTCTGAATTGGATTCATTCGGCGGGTCCCCATGGACATCCTGGCCAGGCCCGTACCGAGGAACTCCTGTCTCGTTTTGTGTGGTGGCCCACACTCCGCCCGGATACTAGACGCTATGTACAGGATTGTGGCGCCTGTAACCGAGCTAAACCGGTTCATCACCCTCCACAAGGCTTGCTCCAGCCCCTTCCAATTCCTGCCACACCATGGTCATCTATTTCTATGGACTTTGTGACTGACCTGCCGAACTCGCAGGGTCATCGTCACATCTGGGTTGTAAAGGACTGTCTAACCAAGATGGTCCATTTCATTCCTCTTCGCCGTGTGCCCTCAGCAGTAACCTTGGCTTCTCTATTCGTTTCCCACATCTTTCGGTTTCACGGTCTCCCTTCGGTGATCATTTCTGACCGTGGGTCCCAATTCGTCTCCACCTTCTGGCGCCAATTAATGAAGATGTTAGGGGTCGACCTGCGATTTTCCACCTCTTATCATCCCCAGACCGATGGGTCGACGGAAAGGGCGAATCAGTGTCTGGAGACTTACCTGCGGTGTTATTGTTTGTCTCATCCAAACCAATGGCTTCAACATCTGGCCCTTGCAGAATTTGCTCTGAATAATACTCGTAACGTCTCCATTGGCTTCTCTCCGTTTTATGCTGCCAGGGGATATCACCCTCGCACCTGGCCATGTCTTCCTGCTGTGGTGGGGAGATTGCCTGTGTCAATCTCGCTTCGCAATTTCCGGGCTCGCATGGTGCTTGTCCATGCGGCACTGGTGAGATCCCGAGCTGCCATGAAAGCCTTTGCTGATCGCCGACGGATTCCGGCACCCATCTTTTCGCCTGGGGACGCGGTTTGGCTCTCTTCGCTGCATCTCCCGGCGATGCGTACTTGTAAGAAGTTACGTCCTCGGTTTCTGGGTCCTTTTCACGTCTTGCGTCGTGTTTCTTCTGTGGCCTATGAATTGGATTTACCTCGTTCGATGCCGCTACACCCGGTCTTCCATGTTTCCCTTCTTAAACCGGCTTCCTCTCGTCCTAGACGAACAGATCTGCCCCCCGTTCAGATCCTCGGCACCTTTTGGTCGAGTCGCGGTCGGATGGCTTTTCTGGGTGGTCCGGGAGCTCCCGGTGCCCGGAGTGTTCCCTTTGTGGTGTTACGTGGGCCTGCGGGTACTCCTCTGTCGGCCTTTGCCCGCTTTCCGGGGAGGGGTACAGTGTCATGCGCCCCCCGTTTTTATACACGGGGTTCGCAGACACATAGAAAGCATTAGCTTTCTTTGCAGTTGCCCATCTTCGGGTTTTGCGCCTCGCTATTGCAAAGGTGCCCTCGGGGCACATTCCACAGCGCTTGAGGGAGACGCTACCCAAGAGAGACGCTAATCTGAAGATCGTAGCCGACGAGCGGGAGACCACGCCCCTGACGTCAGGAGACGCTGGGGCGGCTGCTCTTCTACCGAGGTGAACGCTGACTTCGGTGCTCACAGTATTCGTTCGCCTTGATGCTGTTGCGCCCGATGTGTTCCTTGAGCTTTCCCTTGTTGGATCCTTCCTGGAAATTCCAGTAAGAAAGTTGTAGGTAAGGCTTAGTTAGGGTTTAGATTGAGATAGTATTTTTGGTTTGTTATTTTCGGATTCCGCCCTACCCTTCAGGGTTCTTTTATTTCCTTTTGTTTATTTGCCTTTATTTCTTTTGTGGCTCTCACCACTAGTTAGGTTCAGACGGTCAAACGACAGGGTCTTCGGATTCTGCGGCGGCCAATTTTGATCGTCCTAGGTTACCTATGTGCCTCTGAAACCAAAGCGGTAGGGTCCCCATTCTTATTTCCATCTCGTTTATTCTTTCCCTGGCATTAGTTTAAAACAATTAAACCTCCTGTTTTGTTTTCCTTTTTGTCTCCTTTCTTCAGGGACTACCGCAAAGGGGAAAGAGGCCCGGCCGCCGGCCCCCTGTTACCTCCCACCTCCTTCTGTTGTTGTGGGTCACTGGGGGTTGGTTGACGTGGCACAGCTTCCACCCCGTTACCGGTGTGGCTGTCAACTCTTCCGCACCTTACAGAATACTGTGAGCCCCAATCTATATAGTTGGTCGAGGCATCCCCAACAGAAGGGGTCTGCTTAGTCCGTGCACTCCTTACACGGTAGCGCGCAAGCAGGTCCACGGGTGATCCCGTCTTTGTTCCGTAACCTTTTGTTGGCCGTTACTATAGTCATGGATGCGGCTGATGCAGCTGCTTTAAATCCAACTCTGACATTGGAACAAATCCTGGTTAGTTTCCAGGAACAGATTGAGGGTATGCAGACCTCCAACACTGCCTTGGCTACTCAATTTCAATCCTTGCGGCAGGAGGTTCTGCAGCGGCCAACCCCCTCCACTCCTCATGTGGTGCCTGCTACCTTTTTGCCACCCGGACTCACTCAACCGCCTAAGCGGTTTGGGGGGCTTCCCGAAGACTATGAGTCCTTTATGACCCAAATGAAATTACAATTCAAGGCTCGCCCCCTTATATTTCAGACAGACGTCCAAAAGGTTTCATTTATTTTGATGAACTTGGAAGGCGCCGCATTACGGTGGGCCCAACCATACATCGATAAAGACGATCCGTTGTTGACTGATTATACTTTGTTTTTGGCCGCTTTTTCCCAATTGTTCAGTCGTAAGTATCACTTTTTGTCTAAACGACAGGAATTACTGCGCCTGAAACAAGGGTCGTCATCCTTATTGTCCTATATTACCACCTTTGCGGCCCTGGCTAATGAACTCACTTGGCCGGAGGATGCCCAAGTGGCCCTCCTTCACAAGGGACTTCGTGAAGATTTAAAAGATGCCCTGACATATGTGCATCCTTTGCCCGAGACTATGTCCGAATTTACGTCATTACTATTGCGAATTGATCACCGTCAGGGGGAACGACGACAGGATCGTTTCCGTAAGGACATTAAGCCCAACACCTTTCGGGTGCCACCATCAAGTGGCGAACCCGTGGCAGCTGGGGGAGAACCTATGGTCCTGGGAGAAATCCGAGGACCATTGTCCGAACAGGAACGCCAGAGACGTCGAACCATGCGGTTATGTATGTACTGCGGTGGGAATAATCATTACATCCGGTTCTGTCCCATCCGACCAGAGGGGGGAAACGCCAAATCTCGAGGAGAAGGGAGGCCTTCCCGAGATTAATTCTGCCCTCCCTTTTAGGGACCGCTAGTGCGGCCTACCCTCGACACCTGTTCATTTGGATTGATTTGTCAACATCTCCAGAAATCCCTTCTAAACCTGTATGTGCTATGATTGACTGTGGGGCTCCTGCCTCTTATATGGCTCTGACTTGCGCCAAGGATTTAGGGCTAATGCCCCTTCGAAAACCCCAGGAGCATGTCCTCACATCAATAGATGGCCGCCTGTTAAATGACGGCCCAATTCGTTTCCATACAGGCCCGGTGGCTTTGACATTTCCCTCCAGTTCCCAGGTCTTGTCTTTTGACTTGATAAGTGCTCCTAATTTGCAAGTATTACTGGGTATGGATTGGCTCACCAGCTATAATCCTAAGATCGACTGGACCTCCTTGCAGGTCCAAATCGGGAGTGATGTAGTGGTCGGCTTTGGTGAATACCAGATTCGCCCTCTTCCTCCAGTTCTGGGGGTTGTGTCTTCCCCTGCCATTCCTCCTGAGTACACCGCTTTGAAACAAGTGTTCTCGGAGAGAGAGGCCGACCGCCTTCCACCCCATAGACCCTTCGATTGTGCTATTGTGTTAAAGCCAAACGAACCGATTCCTGTGGGGAAGATATATGCCCTTAGTCCTGGAGAAGAGGAGGTCCTGAATGATTATATAGACAGAAACCTAAGTAAAGGCTTTATACGCTATTCGGAATCCCCAGCCGGAGCCCCTTTATTCTTTATATCAAAAAAAGACTGTGCAGAAAAACGTCCTTGCATTGATTACAGACGTTTGAATGCCATCACCGTGCCGTATGTCCATCCGCTTCCACTCATACCGTCCCTTCTTGACAAGCTTCGTGGGGCGACTATATTTACGAAGCTCGATCTCCAGGGGGCGTACAATTTATTGCGAATTGCCCCCGGAGATGAGTGGAAGACGGCTTTTAATTGTGCGAGGGGGCA
>JAVXUN010016683.1:0-11233 GCA_035591995.1 Stereochilus marginatus | reverse complement strand
ATGGGTTCACCCCAGAATCTGCTTTTATGAGCGTCCAGAGAGCACAGCAGGGAGGACGGTCAGTCCTGACGCCCCTGGCGGAAGGAGCCGACTCAGAGACAGAGGGCTGTCACTCTGCCCTCCAGGTATCTCAAGGTCACTGCATGTGACAGGGACGCCCCTGCCTGTCACGAGGCCATCTCCCGCCCTCTCTCTGGCTCTCAAAGACACCATTGTTTCTCGGCGTGGATGTTGAGAGAGAGGGCCTTTGATGTAATGGGGTGACTCATGATACTTTTATAGCAGAGCGGTTGGTGGATGTTGCAAAGGAGTTAATGAAGTGGGTGATATGGGGGATGAGTGGATCGGTGCAGTCTTTAATGATGGGGGCCAGGCAGTTATCACCTTTGCAGGATGATGGTTTCAGCCCTTTGATAATATTGAAGACTTTGGACTCTTAGTGGTTTAATGTGGGATAAGACTGGTGGATGCAGGAGGTAGTTAGCAGTGGGTATATAATTTCTTTTGGCTAGTATTTTATTTTGGAGGTGGTTGGTTTTGTTATTCTGGACACTGGTGCACCAGGCATAATCCTTGGTTATGTTGTCCTGTGGTGTAATAGGGTTTTACAGCTCTCTAAGGATCTTAAAGAGCTCCTTGAAGTCTGAGGCAGCATTCTCTATGCATGCATTGAGAAACTGGGACTTTATGGTGGTGATGGCTTATCTATATGTTTTGGCAGTGGGCAAGGTAAACCAGCTTGTTAAGATCAGTTGGGGATTTGCACCAAGAGGCTTCCAAGCCGTGTTTTTTACATAGGAGTTGTTGGAGGTCTGGAGTGAACCATAACTTACAGTGTGCCGCTAAAACATGCATAAACATAATTCATAGATACATGAAAAGTATATACAAAAATCTTTAAGGCTAATCTCTCTTTCCCTTAACCTCAGTCACAAAATTACGGATAGAAGATCCTCAGCAAAAGATAGTGTTTAAACACATGTCAAATGCAAGAAAAAAGGGAAGTACTCTAATCTGAGAAGGAACATCATTCCAGCACCGAGGGCCAGAGCATGACAATGCAGCTGGTCCCCCCTTGCTGGTAGGAGTCCATCGCTGTTCTCACTAAAACCATTGTTACATATACAAAGGGGCATCTTGACAAAGGGCCTGCCACATTAAGTACAGCCCCATCAATTATGCATGGTCCTTCTCACCCGTATGATGTGGTCTGACTACACAGTTCTGCACCTTTGCAGGTGTTGCTTATCCTTCCCTGGCTGGCCAGTGTAGAATGAGCTGCAATGGTATTGCTTGGACTGCACCAATGCCTGGCATAGGGAAGCCAATTGCATGGGGCAAGGAGTTGCAGGAGGAGCAAAAGCAAGCTTAACTAATGAATTATATGACTGCAGAAACATGTTCACCCACCCTGTCCTGCCTATGAAATATTACACCCAAGTTTGCAACTTGATCTACCTTGGGCAGGATGTGTGAAGAATATGGGGTAAGGCACAGCATGATCTGAAAAGGCAGCGAGATTTCTAGTGGTGGGACTAGGGGGAGGCCCCCTCTTTATAACCTGTGCCCTCCTTCCGTGGAAGCAAGACTATCTTGCAAGACCTCAGCCTCCAGATGACACGAAGATCCTGGTGGACGTCCATAAGTTTTCCAGGGAGGCGGTTAGGCTGGTGCCGACTTGAATTCCCATTTGGGATTGGATGAACAGCAATTGACTCTGTCTGAACAACTACAAAATTAAAGTCCACCTGAAGGACCCAAAGAGTTGCCCAGCAAAATCACGTGTCTTTGGCCTGACTCCTGATGCACACAACCGCCATCTTTCAAGGTGGTGAGGGACCTGGTGTCATAGTCACGACCAGTGCTCAAGACGCAACGATAGTTAGATCCTGCCATCATAGGGTAAAAGGTTTGCCATGCTCTTCCCCCTGCTGGAACATACACCACGGAAAACATTGTTCCAAGTGAAGTTTGCCTCTTGCCTGACTTAAAGCAGTTTTATGTATTCTGGTGCCATACAGAAACACCTACAAGATCTCCAGAAAGTACAGAACAGAGGCATCAGAATGATATTCTATCCGTGTTTAGGAGAGCAGCTGGATGGCTCACCGTGGAAAACCAGCTGCAGAGCCAACTCTGTCTGTGGACCCGGAGTCGATCACAACCCCCCACCTACATGAAAGAATGGTGTCAGTGCCCCACAGAGATTTGTGCAATGCAGACGGCTCTGCCTATTAAACAATGGATCCAATATGGAGTCTTAACTATCACACACAAATGTGTCTTTGGTACCACACCATCCTATCTAAAAAAAGAGAATTTTCGCATACACACCAGGTCGAGCTTTAAGCTCAACAAATTAAGGCCTCATGTCCTCCTGGCATTTTCACCTGACAAGAGCAGGGGGGTTAGAAATGTATTACCCACGCTGCCCTGCTATGGAACAAAATGCCTGCATCTCTCAGAAATCTATCACATTTTCTCCTTTTTAGGGAACAGCTCAAAACTTGGTTGAATGCCTCCATCCACTTCCTGAAATCTAAATTAGTTCAGGGTCTTTATCTTGACTATTGATTTTAGATCACCTTTAAACACTATCTGTTGACTGTCTTAGGTACTATTATCTATTTCTTTGTGTCGTTACTACATGTTTTTCATGTTTTGAAGTCGATAGGCGAGTTAGGCATAACAAAAAGTTATTAGGTACTATATTTAGCTTACATTATTATTGTAATCGTTATAATAAAAAGGTATTATTTTTAGTAGTATTCTTATTAATACTATTATTATTACTATTATTAATATTATTACTCATATTTTTATTATTATTAATATTACTATTATTATTACTATTATTACTATTACTAGTATTATTATTATTACTATTATTATTATTACTAATATTGTTATTATTATTATTATAATTACTAGAATTATTATTGTTATTACTATTATTATTATTATTATTATTACTAATATTATTATTACTATTACACTGGGGTCCCTGTTAATGTTTAATTGCGGTAATTAGCATGCCCTTGCATTGACTTACCACAATGCAAGGGCTATCTGAATTTAATTGCAGGCTGCAAGTGGCCTTCAATTAAATGCATTGGCATTTCTTTTGAGGCTTTCCCACACATGGGAAAGCCTCAAAAGAAATATATTGTCATGAGAGCAGCTGATCTCATGACCCCTGCTGTTATAATTATATGTTTCAGCCAACTGCTCTAGCAGCTGGCTGAAACATATCATTACAACAGCAGGGTGCCTAACATGCTATAAAGCGTGCTTTAGGCAAATAATGGGTACATTATTATTATTATTATTATTATTATTATTATTATTAACTGCAAAGTCCCATAGTTGTGGCAGTTCTGCGGGACTGGCAAGACGTTACCGAAGTGAGCTGCTGAAGCGTCATCCGTGGCCCAAGGGAATAACTCCGACCAGGAGGTGCGGCATTAAAACATTCGCCTGATTGGACAAACCTAACGGCCCGTCCGATTGGAGTACATGGGCTGGCTTTGGGCTTGGTTTGGGCTGATTCTTTTAAAAGAGCTATCTACCGCGAAGCACAGCAAATTCCTGCAGTTGTGGCAGTTTGGGCAGAGCGGGCTGAGCGGGGAGCGGCGAACTACTTTCTTGTTGTCTTCTTACTCGTCTGTCAAAAGGTAGTTTCGTTTTTGCTTTTGCCATTGTTGTGCTTGGCTGGAATAACGGTCTGACTAAGGGGCGGTTGGGGTGTGGGAGAACTGTGTGTGAATTAATAACATTCGACCCTAAGCTTTTAAGGGCGCCATTGTTGTCTGGCAAATATGTCAATGAAAAATCAAATAGAAACGGAAATTAATGGCCAGACGAAAAAGTATGACATTTTTGAAAAAAAATGTAAGGTTGCGCCAAATGCTAAGAATGTAGTCTCTGAAGATACCCTAACAATTTCAGAAGAGTGGGACATTCTCCCATCTAACGAAGAACGTCTGTTACTAAAAGCAGTGTGTGATGCTGCTGCAAACACAAAAGTGGGAGGAAAAAAGTCAGTCGAGGGCCCATGTATAATACACCAACCAGATGGTAAAATAGGGTCTCAAGATGCGATTTCTAGCAGCCCGATTGCGACTGAGGAAGGGCATGCTGACGATGCGTTCATGAACCCAGAGTTGTTAGATCTAGAAAGCACTCCGGACCTAGGTAAAATCGCGGCAGCCTGTTATGGAACCCAGAGCCAGGAATTGGGGTCTCTTATGGATTCTCCAACTCCAGCATATGCCCCAGAAACACAATTGGTGGGGATATCCCTTGTTCCCCCCTGCCCCCCTTCCCCCTCACATTGTGGGCTGCCCCCTACACCACCGGCCATAGTTAATAAACACAGAGTGATGGCCCACAAAAGAAAAGCAACTGAAATGCAGGGCAACCTTTCACCAAAAATGGGAGTAAAAAAGCAGCGACAGGGGAAACCGGTAGGATTGGGGTTAAATAACAAGGAAAAACTGTTCCCAAAGCCAAAAGGCAAACTTAAAGGTGCCTTGGTGCCCTCTCCGGTTTCTGGCTCTAATGTATCTAAATTAGATTCTGTAATGACATCTTTATTGTCAATTGCAAGTGCAAATGCTGGAAATAATATTTTGCTAAGCGAGCAATTGTTAAATGTTGAGAAGATTGTTTCAACTCTGTCCAACACTTTTACAACCTATATAGATCTTAGAGTAAGAGAACTGAATCTGGAAAGAGCCAAGAAACCATTAGCCAAGTTAGATACTAGTTCACCATTGCCCAAAAAGCGGAGCATTTGTACCCAAACAGTCTCTCCCAGCCCTGAGGCACAAGACACATTATTAACTCCCCCTGTCATTGCCTTACCCTCACCGCTACCCCTAAATGGGAATGTACCATCTGTACCGCTTCCAGCCCCAGAAAAATGCACTCAACCATTACCCATTGACCCCAGAGAATCATCTGCCATACGGAATAAACAGTCAAAAAAACGTATTCAGTTAACTAGAGCTAGGATCGATGTGGAGCAGGGCGCTATGGGTAGAGCATTGATTATTTCAGGGATCACCCAAAAACCCAATACACACTGGGAATCAGCAAATCATCTCCAAATGAAGGCGTATAGAATCCTTAAAAACAACATAGGCTATTCACCATTAGCGCTCGAAGATATAAGGGAAGTTATAAGATCACATTCTGTTCGGGACAATCCGCAATGTATACAAGGGGACTGTCTTTCGATATTTTTTTAAAATGACAACCATTGTAAAAGAATTCTGGATCTAGTCTGGTCAAGTAATCGCAGGCGTTTCTCCTTTGAAGTCCATTCCCCAAGGGACTTTTACGGTGGTGCCAGAGTAACAAGTTCTACATCAAATGAAGCATCTGACACCCTGAATTATCAATCAATCCAGAGAAAGATGTCGGGTTCATTAGAAGGATGGAATCCCTGGTGGAAGCCTGGGTACAGGAGTAGGGAAGCAAAATTTGGATCCATCATTGGAGTACCCCTAAATTGTCCACAGGTAAACCCTGCTTTGCCTTACCAGCAACTCCAGAATTCGTATGTACCTCAGAATCTGACAAATATGTACTCGGACTACCGGACCCCCCAACAGTCTTTTGTCCCCCTGCATATAGGCCGATCCAAGAACTACCTGAGTGGCCTTTTTCTGCTAGGGGAGGGAGGTATCTGGTTGATATGGACTCTAACAACTGACTAAGATTGTATGATGATCAGGGGTTCATAATCCGGACTTCTCCAGAGTTAGATACAAGAGAAGGGGACACAATTCAAATGGATATCCCAGAGTCTATTAAGTGTAGGAAGGGGTTGAAGGGAGCTACAGTAGCAGGGATCCTTTATATACTAAGACATTGGAATGTGAGATGAATAATGCTGAAATTGAAGGACCCCTGGTGAAGGAATGGGAGGACCTTTTAGTGCAGGCAAAAAGTCTGTTGTTGTATCTGATTGGGCTCGTTAAGGGGAAAACAACCAATAGGGAGCCCATTGTAACATCTGAGTTAAAATGTACTAATCAGGCAATCCTAACTAGCCCAAATGGCCTAATTACGGAAAATCTTCTGTCGTGGAACATGCAGGGGTGGTTTAATTTCCAGGGGGAACCTAAGATTTTAGACTACATACGAAGTAACGCATATAGAACCCGCCCCCGCTTGATTTGCCTACAGGAATCTTGGCAAGAAAAAACACTATGTAGAGGGATATTTTGAAATATCATTACCTGCAATGAAAGCGACTATGGGCAGGCCCAGTGGGGGTGTGGCAACTTTGATTCTGGGTAATTCGGAAGGCACCATAGAAAAAATAGATTGCCCAATTAAAAATGTTTTAGTAGTACTAATTAGTGAGGCACTTGGCCATCCCTTCTTGGTTATAAATGCCTATATAAGACCATGGATGCATGATGAAAATGACAGCATAAAGAGGCTGGGAGCATGGCTGGGGGATTGGGTAGGGAACCAAGTTATGTGTAAAGACACAGCCCCAGGACTTCTGTTGGTGGGAGATCTAAATTGTCAGCTATCTAGCCGGAGAGCGAACGGACATGATCAGGAAGTAGACGAATACTTCAACATTGGTGACTCGAAGGGTCTACCTGAGGGGTGTTCTAACCTTGACCTACAGCTTTTTAAACTGTTAAGTAGTCTCCAAATGAGAGTTTTAAATGGAAGACTCCCAAGTGACTATCCGGCAAAACCCACTCATAGAGTCCGGGAGGATGTCTAAGGAAATATTTTAGATTACTGCGTGGGTTCTGTTTGAGGATTTGGAGGTACTAAGTGTAGACAATAGAGACCATAACCAGCTATGGGTCAAGATGAGGATGACAAACCAGTTGAGACATCACTCTCCTCAAACAGATGGTTTCCTTGAAGAGGCTTTGTGCCACAATGGTACGAAAATCTAATGGAATGAGACAACTGAGTCCAAGGCAGAAGCGGTGCTCATAGACATCTTGGCCGATCAGGAAGATATAACTATGGACAACTGGGATTTGCCAAAATGTATGTCCTTTCTGCAACAGCTCAGAGGGACTCTCTCAGGGCGGCTTAGGTTAAGGGCGGACCGAAATTCTGCAATGGGCCAGGGTTAAGGCCAGGTTCAGTGCAGAGTGTTGTGATGTGCTTCAGAGGCTAAAATCAGCCATAAAATCTAGGCAATTAGCCCAGATAGTGGAACTTAGAGCAGAATACAAGTTAGCTCAAAGAAAGGCCAGGGCAAAGTATGAACAGGATATTTGGTCCCAATTGAAGGACTACGCCCGGGACAAAGACTCCCGAAACTTTTGGTAAACAGTTAATCTATGTATAAAAGGCCAAGATCATAAAAAAGTTAATGTGAACTCAATACTTCCCTCATTTTGGGTAAGCCATTTTTCAAATCTTTTTGGACCCCTTGTCAGGACATCCGGATGTCGTAAAGGAATTTTCTTTAACATCCTTTAAAATGACCTTCTCTCTGGATGAAGTCCAAGGGGCAATCCAAAAATTGGCAGCAGGGAAGGCCCCCGGGGTAGATCTGTTCCCCCCATCTGTTTTTGACAAAGAGGGAATTCTGGTATATTTTCTTGACAAGGTACTATAATCTGGTACTGAGATCTGGGGCTCTCCCAGAAGAATGGAGGGAATCTAGGGTAGTACCCATTTTTAAGAAGGGGGACAGAAATCTACCGTCTTATTATAGACCAATTTCCCTCCTTTGTATATTATGTAAACTTTTCTCCCAAATGGTTGCTAACCGTTTCATAAAATGGCTAGAAGACAAAGAGATACTCGCGGAGCTACAGTTTGGCTTTCGTAAAGGCCGGGGCACAGTGGACGTCATATGTCTGCTGAGTAATGTGGTCGCTTCACATCTTGGCAGAGGAGAAAAGATCTATGCTGCCTTCATGGACCTCAGGGCGGCCTTCGACTCTGTCGATCGGGCCATCCTGTGGTTCATGTTGGCAGATCAAGGACTTGATGGAGACCTGCTCTTGGTGCTTAGGGCCCTCCATACTGGACTGGTGGGCACTGTGCAACTTAATGGTTTTGGCTCTGTGTCTGAAAAATTTGCCATCGATAGGGGTGTCAGACAGGGCTGTCCGCTCGCTCCACACCTGTTCAACTATTATATAAACATCATGGTTGACAGGCTTGTGGCTAGGAGTGTGGACGTCCCTAGGGTGGCGGGCCAGCAGGTCCCCGTCATCCTCTATGCCGATGATGCGGTCCTGTTGGCCCGCACCCCTGCATCTCTTCAGATATTGTTAGGGGTCTAGGCAGAGGTGGTAAAGGATCTGCATATGAAGGTTAACATAGAAAAATCTAAGATCCTAGTTTTTGAAAACACTGTTAAAAAGAGATATAGTTTTAAGGTAGACTCTGTAAAATTGGAACAGGTCGACTGTTTTTGCTATCTGGGCTGCCTCTTTAATTCTAGAGGAACATGGAGAGACCAGGTTGAGTCGACGACCATCAGACTATCCCAGTCAGCAGGAGCACTGGGGAAGGTTTTTAGGGTCACCGGTAGGGCAAGCCTGGATGTGTATTTTGAAACGTATCTGGCGAAATGCCACGGTGCGGCTATGTATGCTGCAGAGGCATGGGGCACTGCACCTCTTGAGGAACTAACCCAGGAAGAAAGAACTATTTTAAGGAGGGTCGTAGGCCTCCCAAAATTTAGCGCCAATGAGTTTATTTCTATGGAGACACAACGTTTGTTGGTCAACCAAAAAATTAAACTAGCCCTGTACTTTATTTTATAAAGTTTTAAAAAGACCTCCTGATGATTTGGTACGAGATGCACTAATGGAACTTCTTTCCTCTGATAGACGGAACAACTCTAGATGGTTGATGGAAATATTGGCTGTGTACTCACAGATGGGTCTTAGTGACCTACCCAAGAATGTGGAGCCTCTGACTTCTATGGTATTTGGTACGATTAAGGAGAAGTTAAGAGATTTACAATGGGATCAAATATACTCTGAAGGGGACAGAAAAACGTCAGTCAGATCCTATTAGCCTTTTTGCACTGTCAATTGTAATCTCCTTAATAATCTGACACTTAATGCTCACGAGCGACGCTTGCTGATCAGGCTTAAGATAGATCAGCTATTCATGACCCATTCGCTTGAGGGTAAATGGGGACTTGGATTGTGCGGATGTGAACTTGATGCAGTTGAAGATTTGACACATGTTATTTGTTTATGTAAGCAATATGATGTACCAAGGAAGAAATGGCTTTTTCAGCTTTTTAAGGACGCTGGTTTCACTCACCTTCAGCCTTTCATTTTCTATCTTAGGTTGTTGAACTCTCCTATGGTGATTTTTGTAATGTCGAATCTTTTAAAAGCTGTTTTTAGAATTAGGGGTGGGGTGTATTGACTGATTGTATAATGATGTATTAGGCCCCGACAGTTTAGATTTTTAGATTTGTATGGTTTAACATGACATTTTTAAGCACTGTTTTATTCATATTTATTTTATAATAGCTGAAATCCTGATTCTAATTTTTAAAATGTTAAGTCTAGTCATATTCTGCACGAAAGCACTTTATAATTGCTGCGAAGTGGCCTGTAAGTGGCAGATTGTGGCAGTCACTCTGCTGGACGGCTGATTGAGCGGTGCTGCGAACAGCATGGAAAGAACTCCCTGTTGCCGCACTGCTTTTAAAGATCTACACAACTTGATCCTGATATCACGAAACTACAAGTCCCAAGATACCTGCACTTCCGGGATTGAATACACGCTATTGGCCGCTGGGTCTCCGTGCTCCCGCCCTGCTGCTTCCTGCCCGTCTGCCCTTAGTACGACCTCCCCGCGAAGCGGCCGCGAAGTGGCCTGTAAGTGGCAGATTGGGCAGATCGGGCAGGAGTGGCAGGGAGGCAGGGAGGTGGTGGCGGAGTGCGTAGAGTAAAGAATTGTGCCTTTTTACTGACAAGGTAGCTTTTCTGTTCTTGCTTTATCTTTGCTACTCATTGTTTTTCATTGTGTTTCATTTGCTTCATTTGTTTTAACAATTGATTAATTGAGTGTTCTGAAAATACCTGCACTATTTTCTACCAGAATAAGTGAGATTTTGGTAAACTTAAATTGGCAAGATTAAGGCATATAATTGGGCACCTGTTACCTGTTACCTGTTCAATTTTAACTCTGAGGGATGTGAGTGTGATTGACACACAAATAGTTTTGTAAAATGCCTCCAAAGAATAATAAAAAAACAGACATAAAAGAACCTGTAAAAGTGGATAAAAACAAAAAAATCCAGGAGTTTTTTCCAAGACAAGTAGGCCCCACACGCCCTGATATGCAACCGAAGGGCACAAACGTGACAAACATGACAATGAAAGAAGCAAAAATGTGCCTTCAAAAAATGAGTTCACAGCTCAATTCTGCAATAATACAGTTAACAGATACAAGACCAAAGGTAATAAGAGGCGCCACTGAATATTTAGCTTCCTTTGACTTTGATCCCGCTACCACGCAAATCCCTCAGATAAGAACTCAGGACATGACCAGCTCCGGGCAGAAATTGCTTGATTCCCTGTTAAAGACCCCCACAAACTCAAAAGATTCATATTCTAATAAAAACCTAGAAGTGCCAAACTTGATAGACTTGGAAAAAACTCCAGATTTGGTAGCCATATCTAAATCTGTCTGGGAGGCGGAGAGTGAAGAAAGCATGATGGATTACACCATGGAAGATAGCATTACAACACATCCAGAGGAGGGAGTTAGGGAAGGGGCAGCGGAGAAAATGAAAGATAATGACTTAGTCATAAATTTAGACACGCTCCCACCTCTACCAGAGTCTCCAGATTCACCAAAAGAGACTAAAACTAATCGAAAAAGAAGAAAATCCATTAACTCCCCCTTAGTGTTCTCTCCGCCGGTTATGAAACAACAAAAGAAGACAAATATACCAAGAGTTGTAGAAAAACCGATAAACCACACAAGGCAAAGATGGACAGATAGAGGAGAAATTTGTTTAGATAGAATTTTGGAAGTGGTGGAGGGGAATGCAAGAAACATCGAATGTATACATGAGCAATTAAAAACCATGGAACCAATTATTTTAAACGTGGTGAAAATCATGGATATATTGGTTCAGCATGATTTGAAAGTAAAAAAAAGTTACAGGAGCCCCCAGGTGATATAAACACACTGGACAACCTAACTTCCCTTCCTCCCCCGACGTTAAATATGGAAAGGGGGGTAGCGCTAA
>JAVXUN010015577.1:0-11236 GCA_035591995.1 Stereochilus marginatus | reverse complement strand
GCCAGCATAAGAGGGAGAGCGAGGTCAGTGAGATGCCGGTGTGATGGCACTGGGGGTGAGAGATGACAGTCTGGGTGAGGTGTGTGTGTGTGTGTGTGTGTGTGTGTGTGTGTGTGTGTGTGTGTGTGTGTGTTCGCGCACCATTACAAGTGGGGACCTGACCTCCAAAGAACACCAACGAAGTGGGGACATTTGTAGAAGTGAGGACATTTTTGAGGGTCCTCACTTTGTAAATGCCAATTTCGATAATTTAATTGGCTCCTTTAAAAATAACTCAAAAATAATGATGCATCCTAACAAAATATCAACCAATAGCTCATGATCACTTGAGCAGGATATCTTATATTGCAATATGTGGTACAAATTACAAAATATTGAGAGTCCCCACTTGTATAGGAATACTGGACAGGTGTGTACGGTGTGTATCAGGGTCCTCACTTGTATTGAAGAATGTGAAAGCAAAGTGTGTGCAGTGTATGTCCTCACATGTAATGCAAACTATGCAATATGTGTATGTCCTCATTTGTAACCCACAGTAAGAAAGTGGTGTGTATGGTGTGTATGTACTCACTTGTAATGTAGAATTTGGTCAGTGAGTGTTTTATTTGACAATATGTAACACAACAGACGTCTCCATAAGCTACAGATGGTAGCATTTTTTTTCTTTGCTTCACTCGTTTTTTTACAAAAATGGTACACCAAGGCTTTTGTGCTATGATTTAAAGGTATGTTAGATACTTCACGCAGTTATAATGAAGTATGCAGATTTAAAATATAAACATTTTCTTTTTGGTCTGAAAACCAGAGTGATTTGTGCTGAGCCCATAAATCATTTGGAGGAACTTTATTTACTGTTGCTTTCAATCATCTGCTCAGTGTCATAAATACATGGTAATTGTTGAGTATGCAAAGTGCAAGCTCAGTAATTGCCATAAAATTGGTAAAGTATGTTGTGTTTTAACTGTACTAGTACATTTTTCATTTGTATCCACGGACCAAAATTAATATAAAAGAAAAATTACTTTATTTTGCCTTCAAGTATTTGAGTGGTTTGCTCACGATTTCAGCTAATTTTACTCTTTTAAGTAAGCTCTTACTTACATTGTTCAGCAATCTCTCATTGCCTGCATTAGTCAGATGCAGGCCATCATGTTTGTATAATACTTTATTTACAAATGTTATGTTTGAATGTGAATTATTTTCCTTCTTTTGGTCCCATAATTATGCAGATACCACTTTGACAGCGCTGCCTTTCTAATTTTTTTCCCTTCACCTTTCCAAACACTTTTCTCTGGCAGATCTTCCATACTGGTCTCTGGCAGATATGGAAAAAAAATATTAGTGTTGGGTAGAGGGCCATTATTCGCTGAAAATCATTCTTCACGCCAGTGATGAGTGAGACGTCTGATGGTTCCTAAATAATTTCCTCCACAATTAAATGTCTGGGTGCACATTTTGCCTTAAACTCAGTATAGCTCTTGCATGGACAAGTGAGGAAGTACACACTGCTCTTACATGGACAAGTGAGGACGTACACACTGTTCTTACATTGACAAGCGAGGACGTACACACTGCTCTTACATGGACAAGCGAGGACGTACACACTGCTCTTACATGGACAAGTGAGGACGTACACACTGCTCTTACATTGACAAGTGAGGACATACACACTTCTCTAACTTTGACAAGCGAGGACTTACACACTGCTCTTACATGGACAAGCGAGGATGTACACACTGCTCTTACATGGACTCGGCTACAAATGCTTTTATTTGGACATGTTGTAAGACCACCTAGCCTACCGGCCAGGAGTCTACCATTTACCATATAACCCATATTAACCGCCTATTTTAATTATTTCACCACACTGCCACTAACCACTAGCACAGCGCCTTAGCCCAAGCACACGCAGTGTAGACATAGTGACGAAACATAGTGCGCAGCATGGCTAAACGATCTTGCTGCGCCCGGCTACCATTTTTCTTTTGCGAAGATTGTTTTGTCTCTTCAGGAGAGGAGTCGAGAGTACGTCCCGTCACTGGGTTGCGTAGCCTACGCTACTGGCGTACGCCAGTTCCGCAGGCTATGCAAGCAAGTGACGTGGCCGCAGTCTCGTCCCCTCTCCCTGCTCGTTTTCGTGTGTCCGCAGCCCCGCCCCCAACCACCTCGACCCGGTACAGTCTGCCCCTTCCGATGCTCCATTTCAGTCTTTACTTGCGTTGCGCCTGACCAAACAAAATTACACGTGCACGTCAAGGAAAGAAGGCCCTGAAGGCTGTACGCAGGCCGATCTAGCCGATTACCGAAGAGCGTTACCCGGTTCCTTCCTGAAGCACCGTGAGGCTCTGAGATCGTTTGGTTTTGTCTGGCAGGATCTGCCGCTATTCTGTGCTTGTGCTGCTCCTCCTCTTGTAGGCTGGTGTGCTCTGCTTGCTGCCTTAGTCCAGCCCGACCATGGCTGACGCACGTGCAGTCAAGCCTTACCGGGCCGAGCTCGCCAAGAGCGGCCACGGCGCCTGCAAGAAGACTCCCTGAAGCTAGCCATCATGTTGCCGGTAGGTACCGTTGGGAGTCCGTTGGGAGTCCGAGATGCAGTGTGTCTGCATGGGGGGGTGTGGAGGGTTATGTGATGTATCGTGCTTGTAGTGTGTGTGCGCGCCATCTGCAGTAGGATAGTGCCCGCTGGGTTTAGAGGGTGCACTGACTGTGATTGATGGGGAAGTGGGACAGGGTAGGGTATAGTAGGGTCCTGGTTAAAGATCCCCAGGCAATATTATATGCTGGAAAGTGGAACGCAGATCCACCGGAAAATGGATGCACGTCTTTGTAACAAAGAACCGTGGCAGATGGTTTTATTCTGTAAACAGATTTATTATGGTTCTAGTCATATTCCATTGTTTTACGGCAGCATTGGTGCTAGTGATATGCCGTTAGCATTATTTTCCTTTTTTTGCTGAAGTGTTGCAGAGTGTGTGGTTCCTTATCCGCTTGTTTTGTAGGTTCCCCCTTTACCAAGAAAGACAATAAGAACACAACTTTCCTACCCAGACAGTAGAAGGATCCCAATCTCTGGAGAAAGCGGTGGGGGACACACTTTATGCCTGTTAATTAGCATACCTCCCTGCATCAAAATGTAAAGAAAGCAGGATTTATAATGATTTATTTATGGTGATGTATCTGTCCTTCAGCAGAAACGAAATCCCATTATTCTCTAACTTGTCCTGCTTTATAAGCACGGCAGCAGTTGTGGAAAACATGCTAGTGTCCCTTTAATAACCAACGAAAGTCAGATTTTCAACTGACTGTAACTGTCAAATGCAGATCCTAACTTACAAAAGCATTTTAAGAATGAAAGAACTAATTGGCCGATCACATTCCAGCACAAAACACGCTACTGGTATGGAGACTGCACCAAAACAGGGACTACTTATGCCATTACATCTGTTCTAACTTTCCTACATATATTCCTCTCGTTTTCATTTTTCAAGTCGTATATGGCTGCTTTCGTCTCCTTGCACTCAATTGTTGGCCTCCACCATTTCGTAACTAAGAAGGAGATGTATCTTTGTTGTAAATGTTCATTTTCAACCCTCCTACGATAAGTAGTAGGTGCTCAAAGATGGCTACAACAAGTAGAGTCCAGAAACCTTCCCAAAATCCTTTCAAATGTATGGTGAGAATTTCTGGTGGCAAAGGCCACTTTCTCTTGATCAGTCAATTCTTCATACCTGGCTCTTTCAATGCCTGGGTACACATGAAGGGCAAGCAAGTTGACCTCTGTAATATCGTGCAAATAAACGTGCTTGAAAGCAGCAGCAGCCTGGTCATCCTTGCTTGCAAAGGCCACACAATGCAAAGTGGCAGCATGGGGCACAGGTTACTTCTATGTGGGTAGTGCGTAAAGCCGCCTCAGTGTACTGTAGTGCCTGGCATTATGACCACCTTGCAATCGCACATTCACTTTGTGAGAAGGAACGCCATTTTTTTTTGCGCGAGCGGTAGCCAGGCGTTAGCCCGGCACATGCTCCGCAAAAGATAGAGATCTGAAGGGAGATGTATGGACGTCACAGATTTGCGTAGCCTACGCTACTGGCCTAACCTGGCTCCGTCGATAGCGTAGCCAGGTTAGGCCAGTGATGCCGCTGCCAATCACAAGATGGCGGCGCCCTCCACCCCACATAAAAAATAATACTCCACTATTCTCATGTCATGGCTTGCATTTACAGAACCTAACAAATGTGTTTAATAAAAATGTCGTCCTGGTAACCGAGCGCCGCTGCCGAAGCAACAGAGACAGCATCGGAGCGCTTGTGGCGCCCCAGACAGAAACCCGGGCAGACACCACAGTGCTGTCACCTGGCCGAGAGCAGCACTGTTGTCACTACCCCCTGTTTCCTTTAAGACCACAACCCTGACCACGGACCACCCCCATACCCGCAATCACACCCGAAAACCTCGCCCCTTCTCACCCGGCATTTGCAGCCGCTGAAAATTGCGACGGACATGAGCTGGCATCAGTGTTACAGCGGCAGCGGGGCCACTGTGCCTGGCAGGTTCCCCTGCAACCCCACCGCACCCCAGCAGCACCAACCGGGGCCGCTGGGCAGCCTGGAGTACAGCGCCGAGCTCCATCTCAAGATGAGCAAGAAGATCGCCCAGCTCACCAAGGTACAGTGTTTATGGTGGAACAGGAGGCACGGGAGGGTGCAGAACTCACCAGTGAGTGACACAGGTAGCGGGAGAGCAAGACTGCCTGATACCAGGGGAGCAGCGGATTGCTCTCTCTATCTCTCTAAACTTAC
Source organism: Stereochilus marginatus (assembly GCA_035591995.1). Classification (NCBI taxonomy): domain Eukaryota; kingdom Metazoa; phylum Chordata; class Amphibia; order Caudata; family Plethodontidae; genus Stereochilus; species Stereochilus marginatus. Next base: position 6,434 of record JAVXUN010015577.1, on the reverse strand, counting down.
ATTTGGTCAGAATGAACATTTACATACACATCGCTGATGGCATTCATTTACTTACTGATCTAACAAAATAGAGCAAGAGGACACCGCTCCCTCCTGGACACAGTCTTAAGCATTTCAGTGTCTTGCTTTTGTATTCACGTCATTGTCTGTTCTCGTGATTATATTTGAATATAGCGTCAATGCATATTAGAGCGCAGATATGATTGATTTGCCAAAAGCAGCTTTTCAGGTTCTCGAACTCTGCTTGACCAAATAGCGATTATTGCCAAACTGTTTGATCAAGCTCAGTCCATATCTCGAGGGTGACAACGGCGAGCTTATCAAAGTGCATCATGCTCAAGCCACATAGACCGACATTGACTTTTAACAGATGTGTATTGCATTTGCCCTCCAACAACCATTTGTCGTGAAATGCTTATGGTGGGTGTTAGTCAGATGTATATAAGGGATGCAGACTCAAAAACAATATATATTGTATTATGCATCTTGTGTTACTGCGTCTGACCCGACATCGTACGCCTTTACTGACATAGCATGAACCCATGAGCTGTTGAGTTGGATTGACATGCGCAGAAACATATACGCGGGTTAACTTATTTCCCTGTCCATTAATTATCCCAACCAACAAGTTATTGTTTCATTATACTTGCTGGCATGTAACAAAGTGTACTTGCATGTCCTCCAAGAAAACTAGAGGTGGGTGAAGGAGCTAGAAAACTCACAGGGCGTGTCTGAGCTGAGCCACGGGCAAAATATTTGTTAAAGTTTTGAAGATGCACAATCCAAAAATAAAATAATTAAAAAGAAAATGGAATGGCTCTGGGTTTGTCACAGAGTCCGAGACAGGTTTTTGGCTTTAAACGCAACCTATCTCCTGTGGCCACACTGCGTTTAGTGTCCTTTAACTTTGCCCCTAATAATTTGCTCCATTTGTGCTTTTCATAGAGTTCAAATGTGTTTGAGCGTTGCCAGTAAAATATTTTTGTACACATTTTTACTGTTTACATTCTATTGGTACTGATGTGGCCACAGCACATTTTTTTTGTGCTTTACAGCCTTTTACCACCATACTGTAGTTTTACTGTCTCTTACTTTCCCACTCCTAGTAATTGTTTACATGTGTTTGGCATTAAAATTATAACAAATAAAATCTACTATAGTTTTCAGGACCAGGTTTTACCAGCATAGTCTGGCCTTGACCATTCTCGTATTCCCTCCCCCTCATAGTTATTCACATTTACTAGCCAGTAGCAGTAACTGTCAGTACTCCACATTTCATTACAGGCTTTTACCACCATCCATTTCCCCCTTCCTGCTGTAGTAAGTCACATTTGATGGGCATTAAACACAAGCACTCTATGCCATCTACGTCACTCCATCTTTAACAAATATAATATTATGAAAAATATACAAGTCCATTTACTTTTATTTAATCATTCTCTATTTCAAATAAATGTTAACACCATTTACCACCACCAGTTCCAGCCAAATTCGCAAAAGATTGGCATTACCAATGCTTGTTTTCAGCTGCAGGAACTCTCAGAGGAGAGCGGAGCCCAGAAGTAAGTCTCAATATCATTGCTGCAGAGAGTGATAGTGGTGAGTGACTGCGTGGATGAGTGGATGAAAGAGTGTATGGAGTGAGTGTGAATTTTTCGAAAAAATCAGAATAGGGTTAGTAGTACAAAAATCGGCCGCCATTTTAGGGGTAGTTGCCGAGCATTCTAGTGCACAAGGGACTGTAATCAGCCCATTGGCCACAACACACCACGTGGGTGCCGGGTCCAACAAACAGAAGAGGTAGAAAAAGAGACCATCTAGGGCATCCATGCCCTGGGCGGCCAACAGCAAAGGACCAACAGACAAGGACTGCATCTGTTAATGGGTCTGTTTACGGTGGCTGTTGGAGGTGGTTGCCATGAGGTACTGTTTACTCTCCGCAGAAAGAAGGTAATTGGTGGGCCTCTCCAACTGCTGCTACTACTGCTGCTGTGGTGGTGGACGGGGGTCCCTTGGACACAGCTGCACATTGTATTTTGTCCCTTCATCTATTATTTATGCCTTATTATGGTTTTATATTTCTTTATCCTCAATTTATTGTACTACTGTACCCGTGATTAATAGTGTTTGAATTATCTGCTACGTTTGATAAAAGGCTTGCCAACTGTGTAAGACATGACTGCTAATATTACATTGTCTGCTAATGATTTGGTGCCCGGGTGCATCCCACCCTCATAACTAAGGGTGCTCGATCAGTACTAGACATGTCGTTGACTGTTCTTCCAGAGCGCACCCTTGCACATGTCTTGCTGTCTGTGGTGCAAAATTGCTTAACACTTCCCAACTGCTGGTAATGCCAGTGTTATAACTTTTGGGACCTGCTGTCATTTAATGTATCAGATCACTTGAACTCATCAACTACGCATAACCCCAACTAACAACTCCACCTCAACAGTAATATTGTGGTGCCTACCCCCTCCATATAGTCCTTTGAGTCCATATGAATGGTGTTGTGTTCCGCTCCCCGCCTGGACTGTGTTGTGTTCCTCTCCCAATCTGAATTATGTTTTGTTCCACTCATTTGAACTGTGTGGTGCTGCACTCCCCATCTGAACTATGTGTTTTTCCACTCCCCTTCTCAGCTGTGTGTTTTCCACTCCCCGTCTGAATTGGGTAGTCCTCCGCTTCGCATCTGAATTATGTTTTGTTCAACTCATTTGAACTGTGTAGGGCTACAGTCCCCATCTGAACTATATGTTTTTCCACTCCACATCTGAGCTGTATCTTTTCCACTCCCTGTCTGAATTGGTTTGTGCTCTGCTTCCCATCGGAAGTTTTGTTCCACTCATTTGAACTGTGTAGTGCTGCACTCCCCAACTGAACTATATGTTTTCCACTCCCCTTCAGGATAGTGGTATGCTCCACTCCCCTCCGCATCTCCAACATAGCCCCATCTGGGTTATGTTGTGTTCCACCCCCATCTGAACCAGTGTGTTCCTCCCCCCTTCTGAGTTGTGTTGTGTTCCGCTGCCCATCTGGGTTGTGTTGTGTTCTACTCGGCCACTATGCCGTCCAGAAACATCCATCAGGTGAGTATCTATTCCTCATGTAACTTTGGGAGGCTAGGCGAAGATAACCAAGGCCATTCCTGCCCAAAGCAAGGCCACTGTCTCATGTAGCCAAGAAACAAAACTTTGCTTGGCAACAAACGTGTTCTTGAGGTTCTTGTGCTTACTTAGTCTGGCAGGTAACATTAATGCTAAGACCCTCAAAACAGCACTGGAGCAGCAATGGAGTCGTTTGCTAAAGATATAGCCAAAGCAATGCAGGATTTTCAGGATCATATCTCAGCCTATAGAAATGAAAATATAGCCACAATACAAACGGTACATCAGCTACAACAAGCTATTGCCCCCTCATGGTAGCTTTGATATTAGTAGTAAGTATCAGCGAATTTAGCGTGGTATTTCAGGGAGTAGTCAATGGTGAGCATGTGAATTATTTTAAATGGATTGTGCTTGAAAATGAGTTGTTATCAGCGGATTTACTGGATTTTCTGTTAATTTTGTTTGAAAGACTGGGCTGTTGGTTGCAGTGAGTACAGCTCGGCTCCTGATTGGTTCTAAGCAGATCGCGTGACCTGAAGGGAGGGAGCTCTGCTGCCGTGTAGGACCATACTTCCCCACCTGACCCGGTCCTTCCGGTCTTCAGAGTAAACAAAATACCCATATAAGTGGGTTACCCCCGCACTCAAAGTAAAGTTTCCGGTCACCACCCGAGCACCGGGCCACCGGTACTCAGACAATACAAGCAATACAAAAATCAGGATACTCCAGCAATCCTGGGATGGTGTACCGCTGTTCTACAAGTCAGGCAAGACGCCTTTACTGTTCAACAGACAAGTGAAATATAACTTTGAACAAATGTATGACAAAGTAAGACACCAGTTATATAACGTTTTTCAAAATCTTATTTGGTTGAAAAACAGACAAACAACACATATCAATAAACAGAGGATTATAAGCACAAAAAGGTTCACAAGTCGCAATGTGCACATTTCGGGGAAATCACCCCTCTTCAGGCGTACAAATGAATAATCTACAAAGATAAAATAAAATAACATCATGTTGTAGGATATCAGAATAATAATAACATTGTAATAATGCGTATGCTAAACATAGTCAAAATAAACTCACCCTCTTTTCAATATGAAGTAAGCTAAGTACAGAAAGGAAAATATACAAAATAAATGCAACTCTTCCAATGTTAAACAGTCTCTATAACAAATGGAGAATAGCGTGGGTGCTACGCTAACAATACTGCCTACCTTATGTGGTCAAGTAAGCATCTTGGAACAGACGCTCAAAGAATCAAGAGATCTAAAAAACAGAAACGAAAGGCGCAACAGCCCTTAGTATATTCGTTTGGTAGAAACCGCCAGATATCACGCCATGTAGTGCGTGTGTAATAGCTCTACTCACCGAATCTCATGACACGCACCGCCCTACGCGTCGTCATAGAGACCGGGGAGATCCGGCTATTTAGCGTTAAGCGTCACAGAAACGTGGCGCCATCTTGGTAGTAAAAAAGTATACACGCCACTAGTACGGGCAGAAATGCCCGCTTATCTGTCATTAGCTAGCGTAATAATGGTAATAACATAAATAATACTTATAACAGGCTTAGTGGACGCTGAAGAAAGTAGAAGATTACGCAATGACAGTAGTCCAGAAACAATGTGTAACGTGTAACAGGGTATTACGTTTTTTTACATCCTCTCTAGTAATAATAGAAAAAACCTCTAACAGCAAATAGTTTACATAGTTGAAAAATTAAATAAACGTTATACATATGTCACTGCCATCATTAATATAAAATGATGCTTGGCAAAAAATGAAAACTATAACATAAACAAAATATCAGTACAGACAATAATGTAGGATCCTGTGCGTAACCGCCGCACAATCTTATAGAAAGCATGTAAGGTCAAAATCCTCATTAAGACCAGTTGGTGACATCGTATTAAAGAAGTAAATTAGCTCAGCTTCCTTCCTCAACAGTAAATTCCCTAAATCTCCCCCGCGTGGGGGTAATGTCACATGTTTAAGGGCACAGAACCGGAGTTGCGATACTTGGTGCTGATGAGAATTAAAGTGTCTGGCCACTGCTGATTGTGAGTTCTTGATACGAATGTCGCTACAGTGTTTTTGTATTCTGCAGCGAAGTTCTTGCGTGGTTTGGCCAATATAGGCCTTGCCACACGGGCACTTAATCAAGTATACAACCGGTCTTCAGCCACCTGCCCTGGGCGTTACACCATCAAAGGACCCAACAGGCAAGGACCGCGTCTGTTTACGGAGGCTGTTCAAGAGGTACTCTGTACACACAGCCTGATCAAGATAAGTGGGGACCTCTCCTACAACTGGTGCAGTAGTAGCAGTGGCCGGGGTCCCTTGGGAGGCAGCTGCACATGGTGGTTGGGCCTTCATTTATATTTTATTATTAACATATAATTATTGTTCATACTTCTATCCATCATTGTCTCTCTTAGTCTGAACTGCGACTTTTGATAAAACTGCTACCCACCTTCTTAAGAGTTGAGGCTGTCTTTGGTCTCTCATCGCAGTTCACTATTGGGGCTTAAAGGCCATCTACCTGGTGTTGAAGAGTCAATGTTGTCTTTGATCTCTTGCTGCAGTTCATGATTGGGGCTATAGACCATCTTTAACAACGGCAAAGAGCTCTTTAGAAGGACATTTGGCATTGCCGATTCTGTTTGCATAGAATATTTTCTTTTGTTTCTTTATGGTTGCTTTATATATTCTGATTGCGATCTTATAGTTTAGGAGGTTATTATTATTACTATTATTATTATTATTATTATTATTATTATTTCTTTATTGAGCGCGCAATTGCGAAATCTTCGTGGTGCTGTAATAAAACCAGCAACTAAACAACTCCCCCCTCAGTCGACATCGCAGAGACAAAAAAACACGCAAGCAGGAAAAAAAAGAACAGAAGAAGGACTGGCACTGGATTTATCCTCGTGCCACGCTCTTAGGTTACGTCGCAGGGTAAGTTTCAGATGTTTCAGATTTTCCCAAACCATTTTGCTCTGGCATGTCTTACCTCAGCCGGTAAAAAGTCAATTCCCGCTGCTTTTCCTTTAGCTAGTTTTTGTATTGCCACCTTGATCTGGTCCGGGTGGAATACCAGGTCAATCGGGGTATGAGGGCCGGATACCCTGGTAAGTTCCATTATATCAATTGTGTATAATGTTCTAAAGTGATTCGACCATTCCTTAGCCATAATGTCAGGACCAAAACCTGGCTGACAGGATATCCCACCCATTCTTGTATTTATGCAGCGCCAAAATTGTCCACTGTCCTTTTAAGAGGCTGCCGTCGCCAGAGTATGCCAGAAATCATCAAAAT
>JAVXUN010014469.1:0-11256 GCA_035591995.1 Stereochilus marginatus | reverse complement strand
GGGGCAACGAGAATCGAGAGATGCTGCCTCGTTGTGGGAACGTACCTAGGTAAATGCAAAAATGCATCGAATGGCTCACCGCGGAAGATGTCTAGATACCTCCAAAACTTTAACGTGAAGCCCACTGTACTGAATACCGTGGCTATTCTCACTCGGGGAATACATGTAAAGTAACTATTTATGGTGAATGTCTGTTTCTGGAAAGAGCAATATACGGTACGTACAGTACCTGGGGGAAGGTACAACTGGAGGCATGATTATGACTATTGGTATTTCAATGTTGGAGGTTGGTGGAACGAGAGAAGGGCAGAAGGGAACGGGGTGGTGGGGGAAGGGCTGTACGAAGGTGATGAGGGAAGGGCAAAATGGTGTGTGTTGCCTGCGTGCACTCAGCGTTGAATGTGCTTGGAAGCTGGGGATTCCAGCAGAGAAGGAGAAGCCAGTCAGGGGCGGGGGAAGGGCGATGAGCCGAGAGAGCCGAAAATCCTGAGTTGTGTGGCACAAATAGGCAGTGATCAGTGTGAGGAGCGCAAACAATAGCCAATCACGTGCACTAACATGTCCAAAATTAATTAATAAATAAGAAGAAACTGAAATATTTCCTACCATTCTTGCTGTGACTTTTGGACGATGATACACGATGATACATTAGATGGTATTATAATATTATAACAGTGTGCCCATATTGTTAGTATTATTTTTACAGGTTACAACTGGTTCGATAATGAATGCCTATTATGCAAAAGAGCCTCCAATCTTAAGTTAGAACATTACAAAAGTAACCTCAAAAACTGCAGTGTCGTCCTGCAAACTCCTGGACAAAGAGCAGTGGCCCCCCCAAAGGATTGGGCAAACACTAGTACCCCCCCAACAACGCATACAAAATGTTTTTCTTTTAGCCGGCTTATTATTGTATAGCATAATGTACTCACTATATGCAGAGCGTAACGCACAGCAATGAAGATTCATCAACACAAGCAGTATACGAGCTGTAGATAGTGATGGGAAGCGTTGGCGTGTTTGCTGCAGCCTGTCTTTGAACCGCCCACACAATGGCAGAGCCCACCAATGCTACCAACAGCACACGGTTGGGGGTGTAAGCGGTTATGTTTGCTGCAGCACACCTTTGATGCCCACACCACCAGGTAGAAGGCTGATATTGTAATTGAAAACTGCAAATATCCTACTTTGTCAGTTCACCATTAGCTTATGGTGGTGCCGCGCACATGTTCTGAATGTCTACGGCAATTGAAATCTGCACTGCACAGCGATGACTTGTACTGGCACGATGCGTGGGCAAATACAGCTGTGAGATGCAAAAATTTGTATGCACCGGTGAGAATTATGGGAAACATGTCCATGTTTGCTGAACGCATTGAGGGCCAGTCCACATCATTTTGTGTGTACGTACTTTTGTGTTTGCTGAAGCACATCTTTTAGCTCCCAGTACAGTCAGCCTTAGATTTGAATAATTTGTGTCCTCAGGGGGGGTAATTTTTCTACAGAGTTCCCCAAGCAAGGAGAACTCAGTAATGTTGTCTTAAAATACAGTAGCATTAATAAGGGCAACCAAGCTTGCTGCACAAAGATGGCTGTAGATTTAATGCACTGGGCCCTGTACGCATTGAGGGCCAGTCCACATCATTTTGTGTGTACGTGCAGCCCTTCATACTGTACGTGATGATGCCAATCCAGACAGGCCAATAGGAAAATATTGTCCCATAATACTACATAATCATCTGCATAATCGGACTGCACATACCGTTCAAAAAGGAAATAAATAAAGCACGACACATGGATCTTTCGGCTGAAAACTACAGAGTTGTCATACTGCGTCTCCGCAGCGAGGCCTTCTACGGGACAATGTGTTTGCCACCACAACACTTAACATATCAACAGTTACATAAAGCTGTCCGCGTTTCAATGCTTGGCACCTCCCCCACCATCTCGGTTGGGATGGTAAGCTTTTGTGTTTGCTGAAGCACGTCTTTGAGTTCCCAGTAGGCTTGAAAAGAGTGCGAGACGTAGACATTTTTGGATTCCTTGAGTCCGGGGGGCAGCTAATTTTTGTACAGAGTTCTCCCAAGCAAGGAGAACTCACTAATGTTGTTTTAAAATAGCATTAATAAGGGCTACCGAGCTCGCTGCACAAAGATTGCTATAAATGGTGCACTGCGACACGCCGAACATAGATGGCAGTAACTGCTCCGAGCATTGTGTTTCTACGTTCCTACTCAGCGTCAGAATTTTATGCATACTGTAAACACACAATGCTAAGAATGAACATACAGTACTGTATATGTCACCTGTTGCTCTCCCTCAACCACACATGCTGGCGGTACCATTGGCACAGCATCTATTTATGAATGGTAAGAGTGTATATGCGAAGTATAACAGTGATAAGAAATGCATGCGTATGAGGCCAGTACCGGAAGCCACATACAGGCGTCGCTGTGGGACCCCCCTGGAATATTTTATATATCATTACTTTGTAAATAAACCAGTAAATAATATTATAAGGAAATAATGTAAGTTCACTTTTTATGTTTCACGGTGCTACCCTCCCGTGCCTCTCAGCCCTCCAGTGTTTTATGAGTATTACTGTACGCATGCATATTAACACCCCCCCATCCTCTGGGATGGGGGGTGGCACTACTGAGTCATCTTTCCTTGGGTCCCCCCAGGTGTGGGATCTGATCACCCCTCACTCTTCCTTTGAGACTCTCGTAGCAAAATTTGTTAGGGACAGGCAGAAGTTGCCACAGTGTATCGGCCTCCGGGTGATTTAGTAGATCTGTTCCTGGAGGAATTCCAGGATTTCCTGGAGGACTTTCTTCTGCTCGACCGACCATTGTTGCTAATTGGTGATTGTAATCTTCATATTAGCAACCCTGCTGCTAAGGGGGTTAAGGAGTTTCTGGCCCTTTTGGGGACTCACAGGATTATCCTGGATGATTGTTCCCCTACCCATCGACTAGGCAACTGCCTTGATTTAATTTTACATCGTGGGCCTGAGTTGTCTCCTTTACCCCCCCTCCCACTCTCCTGGTCTGATCATTTTTTGGTCAGGAAGAGTGGTGGCGGGAGTATTAGGGGGCTGAGGGGGGGACTGGTGCTCCCAGTGTCTCTTTGTCTTCTATTTTAAAACGGAATTGGAGCCGATTGACTTTGGATTTGGTGGCGGGTTATTTTGCAGAGGATTCTGGGGGTCTTCGGGGACATGATACTCTAGAATTGTCTGTGGATCTGACTCGGAGGTGGATGGCCATGAGGGATACTCTTTGTCCAGCTGTGAGGTGCACGGCAAGACCAGTAGCCCATAACCTGAACAAATGGTTTACTCCGCATTTAAGTTCCCTGAAAATGAAGGCCAGGCAGCTGGAGCGAGAGTGGCGGCTTTCGCAGTCAGCTTCCTGCCTTCAGTTGCTGAAGCTTCAGCGCCTTGCGTACAAACAGGCGATTAAGGACGCCAAGTCAGTGTACTTGAGGACTGCCATTGCCTCCGCAGATAATTCCTCTCGAGAACTTTTTAGACTTACAAGTCTTTTTCTCGAGGGTCCTAAGGCTTATTTTGTACCACCTTCTGAGTTCTGCGAAGGCATGGCAGGGTTCTTCGCCAACAAGGTGCTGAAGATTCGTGAGACCATTATGGTGTCCCATCAGTCAGGGTGTGTTTTTGGTTCTTTGCGAGTTGCCAGCTGACCCTGCTCCAGATTTGCTTTCCTTCTCCCCCCTTTTGGTTGGACTGCTAGAGGATTTTCTCCATCAGATGGGGCCTTCCTCCTCAGACCTTGACCCGATCCCGACCCGGGTGATCAAAAATCTGGCCCCCTGCTTTGCCCCACACATTTGTGCGGTGGTGAACCAGAGCTTCGCTGAGGCTATTGTCCCTCCCAGCTGGAAGCATGCCCTTGTAACTAGAGCTGGGGGAGCCCTGGAGGGCTCGAGCTGGGCTCGAGCCCAATCTCGGGCTTGGCTCGGCTCGCCAGGAATTTAATTCTAAGAGCCCAGCTCGAGCCCAGAGGCTCAGATATGCAGGGCACAGTGAATGCTCTGCATAATGTAGCCTTCTGTGAAATTGTATAAATGCAGTGCATTTATACATGGTTACTATACATTGTAGCAAAATAATGTATAAATGCACTATAAATGCACTGCATTTATACAATGTCGCGCGCCCGGGCTCAGCTCGTGATTGGGCTCGGGCTCGCAGAGCCCATGCCCGGCCCGGCTCGGCTCGGGCACGGCTCGTGCTGCAAAATGTCAGGCTCGCCCAGCTCTACATGTAACCCCTCTTCTTAAGAAGACTGGCGCGGATGCTTTAGATAAGAAAAACCTTCGGCCAGTCTCCCAGATTCCTCTCCTGGCCCGAGTGGCGGAACATTTTGACACCGAACAACTCCAGTCCCACTGTGAGGAAGGACGAGTACTTCATGACCTGCAGTCGGGTTTCCGTCCTGGTAGGGGTACCGAGTCAGCCTTGGTTGACGTGCGAGAGAGGCTGCTGTGCCTGCGGGATCAAGGGCGGCCTTCTGCCCTGATTCTCCTTGACCTGTCGGCTGCTTTTGATACCATCGACCACGCCATTTTGCTCCAGAGACTGAGAGACTGGGCCGGCTTAGGGGACAGGGCCCTTGCTTGGGTCGGGTCCCTCCTGTCGGATCGATCACAACAGGTCTGGCTGGGGGAGCAGAGGGCGGGGGCTAGGGCGTGCCCGTGGGGGCTGCCCCAGGGTTCTGCCCTGTCCCTGCTGCTTTTAAGATTTATATGCGTCCCCTAGCTCAGTTTCTGGAGGAGAGTGGTATTGGGTTTCATATGTATACCGACAACACCCAGCTCGTGGTGGACATAGGGAAGGATGGCTGGGGCTGGCGGGGTCTGGAGTCTTGCCTGCTGGGTGTGAAGGACTGAATGGGCAGGAACTGGCTTTGTCTCAATGAGGACAAGACAGAAATCCTGCTCTCCGGTCCGGTTCACCCGGCGGCTGGGCTCTCATTCCCTTGGTCGGCCTCGTTTGGGCCTGTTCCGATCCCAGTGGTTGCTGCCAAGAGCCTGGGTGTCTACTTCCATCGGTCAGGAAAGTCATCTCATCAGGTTTCAGCAGCTGTTGGGTCGGCTAATTACCAGCTCAACCGCCTCTCGCCCGTCTTACCCCTCCTCGACGTGACGGCCAGAACCTCCCTGTGTCAGACCTTGGTGGTGTCGCGTTTGTCATACTGTTGCACATCTTACTCTGGCCTGACGGGGAAGGATCTGTACCAGCTGCAAAAGGTCCAAAATCGAACAGTCCATCTCATTGTGGGACTGGGGAGGAGACAGCATGTCTCCGAGGCCAGGCGGGGTCTGGGCTGGCTTTGCATCTGTGACCAGGTGAAGTTGAGGGGTTTGAGCATGCTCTGGAGGGCCTTATACCATCAGGGCCCCCAATATCTACAGCATCGTTTCAGCTCGGAGGTATTGCAATATCCTCCGCGAAGGGGCCGGAGTGGAAGGGTGAAGGTGCCTAGGTCGCGGAGGAGATTTGGGCTGGGTTCCGCCCTATCCACTCAGGGCCCAGTCTGGTGGAATCAGCTCCCTGAGGAGCTGAGGTTGGTATCTTCCTTTGTCCGGTTCAGGAGGGGGGTGCGGGAGCATTTCCTGAAGTTGGATCGGTTGTCCGTGGGGGTTGGTTGATCGTTTTTTTTTTTTTCCTGCTCTGCAGGTTATGGGGGGGTGGCTGAATGAAGGGGTTTGTTTTCATTGAGTACATGTGTAAGGTGCTCTGGTTGGAGTGCTCTAGGAGGGAAGGGAGTCGCGGATGCCAGTGTAACCAGCCCCAGTACCACTTGCCCACACTGTGATGGGAGTGACACGGGGTGCCGGCGACGTGGCTTCTTTCCCCTGCGCGGACTGCACCTGTGAAAATATGAGAAAGAAGATTAGATTCTAGGGAGCGAAAAAGATGCACCACAGTAACAGGAGTCAATCCTTGGATACCCACCGCTGTGGTTTCAGAAGCAGGCTGAAAACCTATCACGGCTGGAGGCGTCGCCACAGATCCCGGGGGACCTGAAGTCCAACCGTGCCTAACTAAAAACTCGTGGTGAGAGCCACTGAAAGTAAAAAAGAAAACTCAACAAAAGGAAACAAAAAGAGAAAATAATAAACCACCCAAAACCTGGAACACTCGCTAAGCTCTGAAACTAACGCTTACCTACAATATACTCAGGAATACGTAGAACCAGACTGGAAACGTAGAATACAAGAACCGAGCTGGGACCAGCTGCAGCAAACGAATACTGCAAGCGTTTGCCGTCGGGTCTGAAGGGTATAAGAGAACCCGACCCAGAAGAACAGCCAATAGACGCGTGACGTTTACGTCAACGTCGCGCAGGCGCGGAGCCCTTCCAATACCTAAGTGTAAACAGCCTAAGGAGGTAACCAAGGAAACCCTGGCAAGACGCTCGGGATCCCGGACTCCAGCTGATGGAATCAGATCAGTGGGCACTGGCCTGGCAAGCTGTGTTCGAGAGGACGACGTGTAGTCATGGAATGCGCAGATCGAAGATCTTTCCACAATGCACATGACATCATACCCCTCACCGCAAACTGACCGTAGGCCGACAACGTACGACCCGAAGGACCCCGAAGGTGCACAAAGGGCACTCCACCAATACCAGGGGCCCCAGTGCCACCAAGAAAAGCCAAACGACCACGGGAAGACCAAAATACCCCCAGAACACGTGCAGTGGGGATACCAATCCGGCGAGGTCGAGAGGAAGCGGGCTTAAGGAGGGACACATGGAAGACGGGATGGAGGGGGAGGGAACGAGGCAGATCCAGCTCAAAAGCGAGGGGGGAAACCTGATGTAGAATGGTAAAAGGACCCAAAAAGCGGGGACGCAGTTTCTTACAAGTCCGCATAGCAGGCAGGTGCAGGGCAGAAAGCCAAACGGAGTCACCCGGTGAGAACACTGGAGCAGGAATTTGTCTCTTATCCGCAAAGGCTTCATAGCCATGCGGGAGCGCAACAAAGCCGCCTGGAGCACCACAATACGGGCCCGGAAACTGTGGAGCGGGATAGAGATGGGCAACTGAGCAGCTATAGCCGTGGCACAAGGCCATGTACGCGGGTGATGTCCGTATGCTGCATAAAAAGGAGACATCCCGATAGCCGCGTTCTTAACGTTGTTCAAGGAGAACTCAGCCAGGGCCAAATAGGTAGACCACAAAGTGGGTTGAGCCAAACAGTAACAGCGGAGATACGTCTCCAAGCACTGATTGGCTCGCTCAGTAGACCCATCCATCTGCGGTTGGTACGCAGTGGAGAACCGCAGATCTACACCAAGCATCCCCATTAAATGCCGCCAGAAGGAGGACACAAATTGAGGACCTCGATCAGAGATAATAACTGAGGGAAGGCCATGGAGGCGAAAAATGTGGGACACAAAAAGTGTAGCCAAAGCTACTGCGGAGGGAATACGCCGCAGCGGGACAAAAAGAACCATCTTGGTCAGGGTATCTTTCACGACCCAGATGTGTCGATATCCTTTCGATGTAGGCAGGTCGGTGACAAAATCCATTGAAATGGAAGACCAAAGGGTAGAGGGAACCGGTAATGGGTTCAGGAGACCCTGTGGTGGTTGCAAAACTGGTTTAGCTCTGGCACACACAGCACAGGACTGTACGTGAAGGCGTACATCCTTTCTCAGCGAAGGCCACCAAACAAAACGTGTTAGTAACTCTTCCGTGCGAGACTGCCCAGGGTGACCATAAGGTGCGGATGAATGTATCCACGACAGGAATTCCTCCTGTAAAGGCACGGAAGGCAAGAAGAGATGACCCCGATGGAATAAGAGACCTTCGGCCTCAGTGTGACAAGTGGCTTCCGAAAGGAAGTTCTGTCTGAGTTGGGGTGTAAGCAGAACGTACGTCAATTAGGAAGGAATCAATAGGATCAGTCAGGGCTCCCAGAACACAAGTAGAGGGAAAGAAAGATTCAAGATGCTCCGTTGACACCTGCTCTGGGCCATGATTCCGAGATAGAGCATCCGCTCGTTTGTTCAAATGGCCTGGCCTATACGTAATGAGAACGTTAAAACGAGAAAGAAAGAGAGTCCAACGATCCTCCCGTGGCGACATGACTCGTGGGGAACGCATGAACTGGAGGTTGCGGTGATCAGTATAAATAGTCACCGGGTGTCGCGCCCCCTCCAGATAGTGGCGCCAGGTTTGAAGGGCATGGATGATAGCCAACATCTCCTTATCAAAAACGGCATATCGCTGTTCACTGTCCGAGAACTTACGAGACAGATACGTGACAGGTAACAACCATCCCGTTGAATCGTGCTGCAAAAGTACAGCACCTGATGCAAAATCTGAGGCGTCAACCTCCACATAGAAAGGACGCAACTGATCTGGATACATTAAGACAGGAGCTGAGGTGAAGGCGGTTTTCAGCTCAGAAAAAGCCCGGGATTGAGCCTCCGTCCAGAGAAATGGCACAGAATGTTTCAGTAAACGGGTCAATGGTTCAACCATGGTAGAATAGGCAGGTATGAATCGGCGGTAATAATTAGTGAATCCTAAAAGATGTTGTACGTCCTTAAGGCTTCGAGGGTTGGGCCAGTCCACCAGAGCAGCAATTTTGGATGGATCTGTAGTTATTTCTCGGGTTGTCACGATATGCCCCAGAAATGGTACTGTTTCCGAATGGAAGTGACATTTGGACAATTTAACCCACAGTCGATTGTCGAGCAAGCGCTGCAGGACTGACGGAACATGGACAACATGGCTAGACATAGTGGGAGAATAGACCAGTATATCGTCTAGATATACCACCAAACAGTATCCAATGAAGTCCCGCAACATGTGCTGTATAAAGCATTGGAAATACGATGGTGCGCTAGCAAGGCCGAAAGGCATTACTAAATATTCGAAATGCCCTCTGGCACAATTAAAGGCGGTTTTCCACTCATCTCCGGGGGACATACGTAACAGATTGTATGCCCCCGGAGATCGAGTTTAGTGAATATCGCAGCCCCACGGAGTTTGTCCAACAATGATGGAATAAGGGGCAATGGGTGGACATAGGGGATCGTAATCTGATTTAGGCGTCGGTAGTCGATACAAGGACGCTTCTCACTGCAATCTTTTTTGGACACGAAAAACAGTGGAGCGCCTGCAGGAGACTCCGAATAACGGATGAAGCCTCTAGCTAGGTTTTTGTCAATATACTCGTTAAGTACTTCCTCCTCAGTTGGATTTAAAGCATACATTTTCCCTACAGGGACAGGCATCCCTGGTTTGAGGTGAATGGCACAGTCAAAAGACCGATGTGGAGGAAGTTGTTCTGCCTCCTGTTCAGAAAAGACCGATTCCAAGTCCTGATACGCCGATGGAATACCTCCCTCCATAACTCCTTCCGTGAGAGTCCCTAACACAGGAGCAGGTGTCCCAGGGCGGTATTCCCCAAAACCCTTCAACACATCCTCTCCTATTCGAACGTGCAATGTAGCCCAATCGATTTGAGGGTTGCAACTGGTCAACCAGTCCATTCCCAACAAAAGCTGAAGATGAGGAGCCTTAATGATGTCCAAAGCGATGACCCTTGTGCTGGAGGGAAAAAGCAGACGTAAGGAGCCTGTGCTAAATCGGACAAGGCCATCATCCAAGACCCTGCCATCAATGGAGGTAAGGACGGTGGAATGTTCCATACGAATACAAGGAAGGCCCAGGGAAGCGGCACAGGAGGCGTCCATAAAGGAGGCTGGCGCACCACATTCTACCATAGCACACAGCGGGACAGACCAGGATTCACCCATTGGGGCCAAAACCAACCAAATGAACAAGTGGTGAGGATACGTCGTCTGAAGGGAACCCAAAAGGGAGGGCCACATTACACTCGAGGAGGCCTCCCGTCTCCCCGAGATTTGGCGTTTCCCGCCTCAGGTCGAGTTGGACAAAAGCGGATATAATGGTCGTTTCCCCCGCAGTATAGGCATAAACGCATAGCACGTCGGCGTTGCCTTTCCTGATCTGACAGGGGTCCACGGATCTCACCAATGACCATTGGTTCACCTGCTGACGTACTAGGTTCTCCACTAGGCGACGATAGCGAAACAGGAGTGTTCCGCCACTCTCGTCGGAAACGATCACGGCGCCTCTCACCCTGCCGGTGATCGATCCGAAGAAGTAGGGCAGTGAACTCTGACATTGTCTCAGGTAAGGGGTGTACAGTGACTAAGGCGTCCTTTAAGTCCCCACGGAGGCCCTTGTGTAACAAGGCCACTTGTGCATCCTCAGGCCAGGCCAATTCAGTGGCCAAAGCGGTGAAGGCAGAAACGTATAACATTAAAGGGGATGACCCTTGCCGTAAACGGAGCAGTTCCTGACGACAGGACAGAAAATGGTATTTTTTACTAAATAATTTCGAAAAAGCGTCAATGAAGAGCGTATAATTCAAAAGTAAAGGATCGTCCCTTTCAATAAATGGCTGCGCCCAACGGAGAGCAGCTCCCTCTAAGTTCAACAGAATGAAGGACACCTTTTGCATGTCCGTCTGAAATATCAAAGGCCGGGCCTTAAATTGGAGCTTCATATGGGTCATAAAAGCCTCATAGTCCTCAGGCAGACCCCCAAACCTTTTCGGTGGTTGGGTCAAACCAGGAGGCAAGAAGGTAGCCGGAACAACATGCGGTGTGGAAGGGGCGGGGCGCTGTAGGACCTCCTGCCGCAACGACTGAACCTGTTCCGCTAGAGCTACATTAACTTCCTGCATGCCAGCGAGCTGCTCTTGGAACCCAGTCAACACCTGCTCCAAAGTCACCGAAGGGTTCATAGCAGCAGCCGCAGTAGCCGCGTCATCCATCGTCAGTGGCAGTACTGCCAAATGGGAAAGACCAGCACCACTCCTAGTAAACGTGTGGCAGAAAGAAGCCAACGAGAACAGGTAAGGTGCGGGGCGGGGGGGGAAACAGAAAACTGTCTTGCAGTATTCTGTAAGGTGCTCTGGTTGGAGTGCTCTAGGAGGGAAGGGAGTCGCGGATGCCAGTGTAACCAGCTCCAGTACCACTTGCCCACACTGTGATGGGAGTGACACGGGGTGCCGGCGACGCAGCTTCTTTCCCCTGTGCGGACTGCACCTGTGAAAATATGAGAAAGAAGATTAGATTCTAGGGAGCGAAAAAGATGCACCACGGTAACAGGAGTCAATCCTTGGATACCCACCGCTGTGGTTTCAGAAGCAGGCTGAAAACCTATCACGGCTGGAGGCGT
>JAVXUN010013361.1:0-11261 GCA_035591995.1 Stereochilus marginatus | reverse complement strand
CATCGACGACCGTTTCGGCTGTATCCACAGTCTTCAGCCCTCTTCAGGATGAATTTTAACAGAGTATTCAATCTCTCGGATTCCTCTGGTCATATCAATATGCAACCACTAGAAAAAGAAAATACATCAATTTTAATGAAGTCAAACATAGCACTAACATATCACATTTTGGTGTCTGGGTAGCAAATATGGTCAAATGCAACTGGTTTGATCACTATTAGGTTAACAATTTATGAGAGGTGTTTGGTTAGTCCAAATTCACAATAGGGCATAGCTTATAGTGTGTAGTTAACAATTTCACACCATGAATTTGCCAATCAATATTTTAAAAGACACTATTATTTCGTGACAAGTGTTTATAGATTAAGTCACTGCATTCTAAATCGCACGGCACACTACATTGAAACTACATTGTTCATGACTTGGAATTCCCAAGGCATATTAGTATAATAATAACTGCCAATGGTTCATCATTTTATTTACTTTCTATCTATTCAAAGTACAGGATTTTCACCTTACAGTCCTAAGCCAACACTTATTTAGTTCACATTAGTCAATGTCACGGGCTAACTAATACACCTCTATATGCACAAGATTACCAACTCATCTAGTCCTAGTATTTCTCACTCATATAAATAACGACAGGACCTTTATTTGGCCCTATTGGCTAATCTCATAGAGTTACTATGTACTTGTTAGCCCACGAATCCATACAACATTATAATGTGTGGCGATAGAGATGCGGGTTTTTTCTCATATCTATTTTGAATTTAGCACCACATTTGCCTTGAGTCAAGTCATTTTTTTATATTCACCCACGTTAATATTGGACTCTTCCAGCTATACATTGTAGTTTGTCGACTGCCTCAACACAACTCAATAGGCTTCTCCTGACCAGTTGCCCCTGTACGCACACGCTCACCACAGTACTCCATGTAATTTATACAGTATCATTTGGCATTTCATTTACCTTAATAAGCGCCACAAGTGCGCAGAGATATCGGGTTATCCAGTGACATGTAACTGGAGCACTGCTGGTTCACCCACCCAGCATATCTATATGCAGCCAGAGGGAACAGAGAAAGAAAGAAGCCGTTTTAGGCATAATTCACTAGCAGAGCAATTGTTCTCTAAATCGTGCACACAATGCTTCAACCGAAGCCTAAAATCATACCTATTCATCACACGGCGAATGTATCACTTTGTTTTCGAAGGCGCCGCACGCAGACAACTCACTTTGCGCTGCTCTTTGCACTACATACAAAGCAAACAAAACCGAGTTGTTCAAAAAATTCATTCTAACAGCCTACACCAGACACAGGCCTGGTGGTTCTGCACGCATATATTTCACAGTAAAGTTTTAACAAAGTTATACCTTTAGTCTTGGGCTATCCCCGCGGCGGAGTCCCTCATTTCGCTCTTTTTATTCAGCTTCATTAAATGAACAATAGTTCGCCACCAAAGTATCGTCAGCCGCACCTAGCGAATAATAACACAACCCTCTGAAGCTAGCAGGCACATTATACTCCCACTCGGTTTATTTAGTATAAAGATTTAAACACCAAAACCTACTGGCTATGAGGGATTGCTGCTCCTCAGGACTCCGTATGCGTCGTGCCTCGATTGAATCAAATTTGCATACGTACGGCAATAGCCTACGTATTTATGCATCTATAATGCACAGAATGGAACCCACTGATTGGCCAGCCCAAGGATCAATCATTAGCTCACACAGCGGTACCAAAAATCAAGAAAGGACTAACGTACACGCTTTGTTTACGATGTAACAGTAACGGAGACATCAATCTTCAAGTCAAAAGCAAACACTAAAATGCTCCCATGGCAATCAAATGCTCACAATCGCGTTAGCGAATAGATCACATCAGTGCTGTTGCGGCATAGCTATTGTTTGAAAAAATAAATAAAAATGAATACAATCGCCGCATGCCTGATTGCTGGAAATATACGCCAGCTACAGGCTCCTATCACTCGCAGCGAGCCAAGGTAAAACCACGGCGCATACAGACTGTAACATCGCCCTCCCTTATCACAGGCAATTGTTACGATATACGTCCAATTTGCGAACGTTTCATTTGTTAAAAAGGTAGGCAGAGTTAGCGCGCACCAATCACAGTAAAGGTCTTCAACGTGACAGTATATTGCCAGATTGTCTCGTATTCTGTCTTCTGTTTCTATATTTCAAGAAAAAAGAAGGAAATCTTAGGCACACATAGACCCACACAGTAGTGTTGTTAAGCAGGAGAACAACCTCTGAGGGAAATACATAAAGAGTTATCTGTGGGCTTTAAACCAGTCCTCGTTTTCGTTTGACCCATCCTTAACTGAATTCAATCTATGCATCCAGTACAATTCGCGCTTCAACAATTTCGCATCTAGGTCACCTCCTCGTGCTGACACCACTACTTTTTCAATTACAGTCCACTTGAATGACGTGGGAGTGTGTCCTTTTTCTGAAAAATGAGGTACCATTGCTTCTGTCATCCGACTGTTCCTAATGTTGGCGCGGTGTTCTAGCACTCGTTTTTTCACCATCCGTACTGTCTTGCCAACATATGGCAGATTGCAGGGGCAAATGATTAAATAAATAACACCCATCGTATGACAATTCGTATATACTGATCGCACAAAATCAATGTTTCTGAAGGCAAATGTTTTGCCTGTCACTGTCAGATCGCAGGCGTCACATCGCCCACAGCGATGATGTCCAACTAAGTCTGGCATATCCCATAACTGGGTAAGCGTCTGTCGTGCCGGGACAGGCTTGTACGCATGCACGAGCCTATCTCTTAGATTGGTCGCCCTTTTAAGAGAAAAGAGGGGCTTCTCTTTTAGAGTATCATGACCTGACAGAATGTGCCAGTTTTTCAGCACGATGTTCTTAAGTTTGTTAGATTGAGGGCTGAAAGTAGTGACACAGGCAATACGTTCCAAAGTAGCTTGTTTATTTTTTGGTCGTAATATTGCCTCACGATCTGTGTAGCGGGCACGCCTATACGCCTGCTTAACCATTCTTTTAGGGTAGCTTCTTTCCGTCAGGTCAAGACTTAATTGGTCTGCATGAATTTTAAAATCAGATAGATTTGAACAATTACGACGAAGTCGTAGGAACTGGCTATACGGTAAGCCAGACTTCTGACTAGCTGGATGGAAGCTATTGAATTCCAATAGAGTATTTTTATCGGTAGGCTTTTTATACAAAGACGTGAACAGGTGTCCATCATTAGCCTGAATCACAAGGTCCAGGAACGGAATACTGGATTTGTCAACGTGGCTGGTGAATCTAAGATTAGGATCACAGGTGTTCAGCCATTCTAGAAATAAGTCTAAATCTCTGCGTGACCCTCGCCACAACAAGAAAATATCGTCAATATAGCGACGCCATTGTTTAATGTGTCCTATATATGGATTCGTTTCAGTGTACAAATGCTCAGATTCAAAATTGGCTACATACAAGTTTGCCACACTGGGGGCAAACGTCGCCCCCATGCTTGTGCCCTTATTTTGTTGGTAAATTTTGTCTTTCACAATGAAATAATTTTTCGTGAGAGCTAATCGAGCACACGAAATAATAAAATCAGTGGGTACAGCCTGCCCTTCCTCACGTGTGTTCAGAATTTTTGTGAGCACGCGAAGTGAATCCTCTTGTGGGATGTTAGTATAGAGAGATTCAATGTCCAGAGTGACGAGCCACTCATTGACTATATCATATTCCAAACCTTCAATTAAAGAAATCATATCCATAGTGTCTTTTACATATGAGAGTGTCTGCTTCACAAATGGCTGGAGGAAAAAGTCTACATATTTGGATAATGGTTCAAGCAGGGATCCAATCCCGGCTACTATGGGCCGACCCGGAGGATTAACAAGATCTTTATGAATTTTCGGCAACAAATAGAGAGCCGGAATCAATGTATTCTTCGGTTGTAAAAATGCAGCTTCTTTTTCACTAATCCATTTTTGCTCAAGGGCATGATCAATCAATTCTGTGATAGTCGCAGTCAGATCCACTGTAGGGTCTGTGCGTAAAGGAGTGTAATGGTCAAGATTACTAACTTGGCGTGAGACTTCGGCATCATATTTATCACTATCAAGGATCACTATCCCACCGCCTTTATCGGCGGGTTTGATGATAATCGTGTCATCTTTAGCTAGGATATTCAAGGCCTCAATTTCTTCTTTGGACAGATTATTACATGAAAATGCATTAAGAAATGAATCATGTTCAACTGCACGTGTTACTGCCTGCTCAAATGTGGCGATTTCAGGTCCCAATTGGAACAAAGAAGGACAAAACGTGGACGGGGGCTTAAGGCCAGTAATATTATCGGTAGGCATGCTTGGAGAATTTTCAAAAAAGGCCTTTAGGCGAATCGTACGAAAAAATCTAGTCAATTCTAATTTGAGTTTAAAAGAGTCTAGCTTAGTCGTGGGGACGAATGAGAGACCATGCGATAATAATGACATTTCTGGATCTGACAACGGACGCTTTGAAAGATTGAACACAACCTGTTTCACAGGATTAACTATTCTCTCTCCCGGTCTTTTAGCGAATGGTGTTTTTGTTATATGGTCAATTGGCCTAGTCTCCTCGTCTCTATTCGATAATATACTCCCATGCCCACTTGATTTTTTTAAGATCCCTCTGAGCTCGTGGACCGTGTTTGAACTTGGTTCACATTGCGGTAGTTCCACTGACCCCCACGAAACCTGCTTCGTTGGCGGCCCCGTTGAAAAAAACGGCCATTATTTTGTCTAGAATTGCCGTTTCTCCAATTACCTGAACCTGCATCCGAATTGCTGGAGTTAGATCTACTCGACTTATAGCCGTCTTGTTCCTGTTTGTAAAAATCTTCTTTCAAGTAAGGATAGACTTTAACTATATTGAACGCTTTAATGTCTTTTTTCAGTTTATCTAGTTTACTGTCTATTGTGAACGTCCTGAATTCTTTAATTTCTTTGTTAATTTCATCTAGTTTCTTTTTGGCATTTGATAATGCGGCATTACTCAAGTTAATTTTTTCTTTCTCCTGGATCTCAAGGCCCTGTTTCTTCACCTCGTCTTGCGCCGTCTCAATGATTAGGAGAAGCCAATCTCTGGAACACTTATTTGCAATTAAGGTCCATTTTTGTTTAAAGGGCGCATTGTCTGTGAAGACTCTAGGAATAACTCTAATCTGCAGCCCTGCCGGTATAATGCCAGCTCGCAAGTATTCAAGGTTGAACGTACCGTGCAACTCAGAACGCACCAATCTTTTCTTGTCATTAAGTACTTCATCCCATTCATTACTCACAAGCGGTTGACCATTTTTGCCAGAGAGACCAAAGGGGGAAGGGCCATTCAAAACTCGCTGGATTTCATCATCTGTGAAAGAAAAAAACTCAAGTTCAGCCATGTTATACTTTACTGATCACTACAATAGTGGTCCTCCGGTGTATAACCACCGTGCAAACGCTCTCAATGAAAAGAGGACACCCCTAAATAAGTACCTGGCACTTTTGGGGTTAATACTTTATCAGAACAATAAGTGACAGGTAAAATGCTGCCAAACAACCTTCAACCTATTGCACTTTCATGCATATAGCACAGACCATAATTAATGATTTACTGCAATATTACAAATTTATAAACTTTATTACAAAAAATACATCAATATTTAAAAACCACAATTCATTCTACGCCTATCGTACATTGTTCTAAGGCGTATTTGTAAATACCCCAGACATTTAACACGTATAACACACAATAGCGCTAATTTTTAAAAATTGACAGACAACACTATACAGAAGAACACCAAATAACACAGAGTATCCAATTCATTAAGGACTATCTCTGGCAACATCGACGATCGTTTCGGCTGTATCCACAGTCTTCAGCCCTCTTCAGGATGAATTTTATCAGAGCATTTAATCTCTCGGATTCCTCTGGTCATACAAATATATAACCACTAAAGAAAAAAGATACATACAATTAGACAGACATAACAATAGTATATTGTATTTTGGTGTCTGGGCAGCAGATATGGTCAAGAGCAATCAGTTTAATCACTGTAAGGTTGCCACTTTATGAAAGGTGCTTGGTGAATCCAAATTCACAATAGAATATAACTTCTAATCTCAATTTTGCAGTTTTACTGCTTATTTTTGTCAATGAATTTTTTTAAAGGACACTGTAGTTTCATGACAAGTTTTTTCAGATTATGACAATGCATTCTCAGTCACACGGCACACTGCATCAACGCTCCATGGCTCAAAGTTTAGGTCCCCAAGGCATATTAATATAATCATCGCTGCCATGGGCACAACACTTTGTTTGCTTTTTAGCTATTCAAAAGTGCCAGGTTTGATTCTACCAGCCCTATACTAATACTTATTTAATTTACGGTATTTGATGGCGTGGGCTCACTAGTGCCCCTCAGTCTGCAAAACTCACCTAGTCCTAATATATCTCATTCATCCACCTAAACCTTTGTTTTGGCCCTATTAGCTAGTCTTAGTCGAATTACTCTGAGCCTAATAGCCTTATCATCCATACAACGTTGTGGCCATTTTTTGTCTGTTTAAGATTTAAGATATCATTGTCTTTGAGTCGAACACAATGGTTCACTCGCCCACAGTCATGTCACGCTAATCACACTGTACATTGTAATTTAGTCAACTCTCTGGAGGCGATTCAAGAGATATCTCATCGTCAGTGACTCCTTGAGGTATCCATTCGCATCAAAGTCCTCCATACAATGCATACTATCTCATTTGGCATTTTATTTACCTTCAACAGCGCCACAAGTGCGCAGAGATATCAAATTCTCCACTGGCATGGACCTGGAGTGCTGCTAGTTCAAACGCCTAGCACGTCTGTAACAACCAAAAAGGGCACAGAAAGGGGGGTCATATTAGACATAATTCACTGCCAGGGAAATTAAACTCTAAGTCATCCGTTGTGGACATCAAACAAAGCATAAAGTCATACCTATTTATCACACAGCAAGAGTATTCCTTTATTGTCACGGGCGCCAAACGCAATCACCCCGCTCCGTGTTACTCTTTACTCTATGCACAAAGTGAACAAACACAAACAAAAACCAGGTGGTCAAAAACCAGGTGGTTCAAAAGATTCACTCTACCAGTCTACACCGAATGCAGGTCTGGTCATATTCTACTTGTATATTGCACAATGAGGTCTCAGCAGGTTTGTACCTTAAATTTCAAGCAGTCTCCTCACCGGAGTCCCTCATTTAGCTCTTATTCATCAGCTTCATGGAGCACACCATTTTGCGCCAGCGGGATATCGTTTACCACACCTAGCAACCGATAACAACAAGCCTTTCAGTCTAAAGGGCACATTATTCTGCCACTCAGTTATAAAAAGTAAAGGTTTTATACGTCAAAACTTACTAGCTATGAGGGGTTGCTGCACCTCGGGGCTCCTTCCACGTCCTGCCTTAATTCGATCGAGTTTACATGCGTGAAGTACTAGCTTACGTATTTAAGCGTCTTTGTTACAGGAAATAGAACCTACTGATTGGCCGACTCACAGGTCAATCAAATACTTACACAGTGGCAGTAAAAGTAAAAAGCGGACTACAATCCACGCTTCATTTGTGGTGTGCTAATCACAGCCGAGACGCCAGTCTTACGTATGGAGAGACTAGACTGTTACCATGGCGATCCGACGCTCGCAGTCATGTTGACGTGCGAGTCGCATTAATATACAAACAGCAAGGCGGCACAACGATTATTTCCGAAAGAAAGGGGTGAGTTAAGTCGCTAAATGCCTAGACGCTGTGAATAAATGCTCGTAGTCACACTGGCGCGATAGTCGCATCAGTGCGAAAGCGGCATACCAGTTGTTAATCGGTAAATACATGAATATAGTCATCACAAAACTAATTATTGTGGATACATGCCAACAGCGATTTGTAACCACCAGCAGTAAGTAAGGCTGGAGACGCAGCGTATACACACTGAGTCGCCACCCTCCCTTGTCTCTGGCAGATGACACGATATATATCAGATCTGCCAAAATTAGGTATATGTAATAAACGTGAATACACATCGCTCGACATATGGCTCTTAATTATGTCGGTGAAATGCCGAGATGCCTCGTATTGTATCTTCTATTTCTATATTTCAAGGCAAGAATTTTGCAAACAACTCCATCCACGTCGAGATATTATAACACTGCAGTAATCACCTTCTATAGACAAAAATCAAGGGTTATCTGTGGGCTTTGAACCAGTCTTCATTTTCGTTGAGCCCATCCTTGGCAGAATTCAGTCTATGTATCCAATACAATTCACGCTTTAGCAGTTTCGCGTCAAGGTCACCGCCTCGCACTGACACCACAACTTTTTCGATTACCGTCCACTTAAATGATGTGGAGGTATGTCCTTTTTCTACAAAGTGGGGTACCATTGCTTCTGTCGTGCGGCTGTTCCTAATATTCGCGCGGTGTTCTAGCACTCGTTTTTTCACCATCCGTTTTGTCTTCCCGACATATGGCAGGTTACAGGGACAAATGATTAAGTAAATGACACCCTCTGTATGGCAATTTGTGTATGTAGATCGCACAAAGTCATTGTTTCTAAAAGCAAAAGTTTTGCCTGTCACTGTCAGTGCACAGGCGTCACAGCGCCCACAACGATGGTGACCAACTAAATCTGGCATATCCCATAATTGGGTAAGGGTCTGTCGTACCGGAACGGGCTTGTACGCATGCACAAGCCTGTCTCTTAGATTAGTCGCCCTTTTAAGAGAAAAAAGGGGCTTCTCTTTCAGCGTGTCATGACCTGACAAAATATGCCAGTTCCTCATCACAATGTTCTTAAGTTTGTTGGATTGAGGGCTAAAGGTGGTGACACAAGCAATGCGTTCAGCAGTAACTGGTTTATTTTTGGGTCGTAATATGGCCTCACGGTCCGTATAGCGGGCGCGCCTGTACGCCTGCTTAACCATTCTTTTAGGATAGCTTCTTTCCATCAAATCAAGACTTAATTGATCTGCATGCGTTTTAAAATCAGATAAATTTGAACAATTACGACGAAGTCGTAGAAACTGACTATACGGTAGGCCAGACTTCTGGCTCGCTGGATGGAAGCTATTGAATTCCAATAAGGTGTTTTTATCGGTGGGCTTTTTGTATAGAGACGTAAACAAGTGCCCGTCGTTAGCCTGAATCACAAGGTCCAGGAACGGAATACTGGATTTGTCAACGTGGCTAGTAAATCTCAAGTTAGGATCACAGGTATTCAGCCATTCTAAAAATGAGTCTAAGTCTCTGCGTGACCCTCGCCACAGTAAGAAAATGTCGTCGATGTAGCGACGCCATTGTTTGATGTGACCTATATATGGATTGGTTTCAGTATACAGATGCTCAGACTCGAAATTAGCTACATATAGGTTAGCTACACTAGGGGCAAACGTTGCCCCCATGCTTGTGCCCTTGTTTTGTTGGTAAATTTTGTCTTTCACCATGAAATAATTTTTCGTAAGAGCTAATCTAGCACACGAAATAATGAAATCAGTGGGTACAACCTGTCCTGCTGCGCGTGTATTTAAAATTTTTGTAAGCACGCGAAGTGAATCCTCTTGTGGAATGTTAGTATAGAGGGATTCAATATCCAGAGTGACAAGCCACTCGTTAGTTATATCATATTCCAACCCTTCAATTAGAGAGATCATATCCATGGTGTCTTTTACGTATGAAAGTGTCTGCTTGACAAATGGCTGAAGAAAATGATCTACATATTTAGATAGCGGTTCAAGCAGAGATCCAATGCCGGCTACTATTGGCCGGCCCGGAGGGTTGACAAGATCTTTATGGATTTTTGGCAGCAAATAGAGAGCCGGAATCAAAGTATTCTTAGGTTGTAAAAATGCAGCTTCTTTTTCACTGATCCATTTTTGTTCAAGGGCATGGCTGATCAACTCTGTAATAGTCGCGGTCAGATCCGCTGTAGGGTCTGTGCGTAAGGGGGTATAGTGTTCAAGATTGTTCACTTGGCGAGAGACTTCGGCATCATATTTGTCGCTGTCGAGGATCACTATCCCTCCGCCTTTGTCGGCGGGTTTGATGATGATCGTATCATCTTTGGCTAAGATGTTTAGTGCCTCAATTTCTTCTTTTGACAAATTATTGCGTGAGAAAGCATTAAGAAATGAATCATGTTCAACTGCACGTGTTACTGCCTGTTCAAATGTAGCAATTTCTGGTCCCAGTTGAAACAACGAAGGACAAAACGTGGACGGGGGCTTTAGGCCAGTAATGTTATCCGAGGGCGTACTGGGAGAGTTTTCGAAAAATGCCCTTAATCGGATCGTACGAAAAAATCTAGTCAATTCTAATTTAAGCTTAAAAGAGTCTAGCTTGGTTGTAGGAACGAATGAAAGGCCATGCGATAATAGAGACATTTCCGGGACTGACAGTGGGCGCTTTGACAGATTAAACACAACCTGTTTCACAGGGTTAACTGTTCTCTCTCCCGATCTTTTGGCGAGTGACATTTTTATCATATGGTCAGTTGGCCTAATCTCCTTGTCTCTATTCAATAGTATACTCCCTTGTCCACTTGATTTTTTTAAGATCCCTCTGAGCTCGTGGACCGTGTTTGCACTTGGTTCACGTTGCGGTAATTCCACTGGCCCCCACGAAACCTGCTTCGTTGTCGGCCCCGTTGAAAAAAACGGCCATTATTCCGTCTTGAATTGCCATTTCCCCAGTTACTTGAACCTGCATCAGAATTACTAGAGTTGGATCTACTCGATTTATAGCCATCTTGTTCCTGTTTATAAAAGTCTTCTTTCAAATAGGGGTAGACTTTGACTATATTGAACGCTTTGATATCTTTTTTCAATTTATCTAGCTTGCTGTCTATTGTGAACGTCCTAAATTCTTTAATTTCTTTATTGATTTCATCTAGTTTCTTTTTAGCATTTGATAATGCGGCATTACTCAAGTTGATTTTTTCTTTCTCCTGGATTTCTAAGCCCTGTTTCTTCACCTCCTCCTGCGCCGTCTCGATAATGAGGAGAAGCCAGTCTCTTGAACACTTGTTTGCAATTAAGGTCCATTTTTGTTTAAAGGGCGCATTGTCTGTAAAGACCCTAGGAATAACTCTAATCTGCAACCCTGCCGGTATAATACCAGCTCGCAAGTATTCAAGGTTAAACGTACCGTGCAACTCAGAACGCACCAATCTTTTCTTGTCATTAAGTACTTCATCCCATTCATTACTCACAAGCGG
>JAVXUN010012250.1:0-11310 GCA_035591995.1 Stereochilus marginatus | reverse complement strand
GCCGGTTGACTTGTTCCCTGTATTTGTGATTTATGGCAGTCTGTTTAGTTCAACATGCTTGATTGAGTGTCTCATCTTCCACATGGTTGTGGCTGTTGAGGGCTTCTGTCACCGCTCATCCCACCATTGTTTACGGTGCTACTGGTTGGTGGTCTATGCTTATCCGTGCTTCTGGCACTGTTGTTGTGATGCTGCCTCTGCCCTCCACCCTTGTGTGGGGGTACTGCTGTGGTACTGTTTTCAACACAGCATTATGAATCTATATAAGATACATAATACTGGGTTATGAAATAATTTACCTGGCAGTAACTGTAGATTACCAGTATTGTATCTTGTATAGATTCATATGTGCCCGTCCTCCCCATGAGGCAGCAGTAGGTGTTTGCTAGTAGTTAGCTTGTTCAGTTGCTGCTGCACACACAAGCAGAAAGTGTATATTTTTGTCTCATGTTTTTATAATAGAAGCACAGATGATCTTACAGTAATTAAAAGTTGTGTTTTTCAATAAAGATATGACAATCGATTTAAAATTATTCAATCAAATGGCATTATGCAAAACAAATTCGACCACCCGCGGACTGGACACCGAATGGATTGTCTTTAAAAAGAGCAAGGCAGATTTGGCACTACTGAGATTCAGTACCATGACTAAGAGATTAGACATGGTCTTGCAATGTCAACTAAGTAAGGCATCTTAACTTGTCTTGTAATGTCATATGAGCCTCTTGAATCTGATAGAAGGCAGTTAATAAAGGAAGATACCAAATTAAATGTTGCATTGAAATATGAAATTGCTTAATGTACTTGTGGACAGAAGGCTGGGTGCAAGTATGCAATGGCTGCATTTTTGGGCAAAAACTGCTTCAAATAATTATCAGTTAGGAGGATCCCCCAATGTTTCTTGATGATATTGGCAACTTTGTATGATCTGGTGTTGTAAGTACTCACACAGACCAGACGGTCTTTATTTTTGTCCTTCTCTTTATCAGCCTGCATTAACATCGTGTCCCGATGTGTGTTCCTGGCTCTTTTATAGCATCTCTTGACAATCTTGTTAGGATAATCTTTCTCTTGGAATTTATCCATCATTTGAGCGCTTTTCTCTTTAAACTGTGCTAGGTCTGTGCAATTTCTTTTTAGCCTAACAAACTGGCTGTAGGGTAAGTTGTCTCTTAGGGGACCAGGGTGAAAACTATTAAAGTTTAATAGGGAATTGCGATCCGTGGGTTTACTGAATAATGTTGTTTTAACTCGTTCATCCTCACTATATAGTAAAATATCCAAAAAGGGAATCTCACTTTTGTCCTGATTCATGGTGAATTTTAAGAAAGGGTCGAGCATATTGATCCATTCAAATAGATCATCCAAATTATGCTCACCTTCCTGCCAGACGATTAAAATGTCGTCTATATATCTCCTGAAATAGCGTATTTGTTCATAAAAAGGATTGGAAGGGGTATATATGTATATTCTTTCAAATTGTTCCATATATATATTGGCTAGCGACGGGGCAAATTTTGCCCCCATAGCCGTCCCCGAACGTTGCAAATAAAAGTTGTTATTAAATCGGAAAAAATTGTTCCGTAGGGCCGTGGTAGCGGCCCACATCACAAACTCTACCAAGGATTCCCTGTCTGGATATTTTAAGTTTAAAACTCCCTCTAGTGCTTCCAAAGTGGACACTTGTGGAATAGCTGTGTACAGCGCTACCACGTCCAGAGTGACAAAAGTCTGATTACCATGGAATTCCTTGCCTTCTACTTCATTTATTATCTGGGTGCTGTTTTTAACAAAGGATTTCATTTTTGGAATGTAATCAC
Organism: Stereochilus marginatus; assembly: GCA_035591995.1. Taxonomy (NCBI): domain Eukaryota; kingdom Metazoa; phylum Chordata; class Amphibia; order Caudata; family Plethodontidae; genus Stereochilus; species Stereochilus marginatus. Next base: position 9,490 of record JAVXUN010012250.1, on the reverse strand, counting down.
AAACATGTTTATCCACATAAGCGGATAGTGGTTCTAGCAAGGAATTTATCCCCGAAACTATAGGTCTACCTGGGGGAACCTTTTCATTTTTATGTATTTTGGGGATAGTGTAAAAAATCGGGACACGAGGGGATTTGTTAATTAGGAACTCTCCTTCCTGTTTAGAGATAATATTGGCTGCAACAGCCTTGTTAACCTTGTCCTTTATCTCTTTTTGAAGTACTGAGGTAGGGTCGTCTCTTAACAACTTGTAATTAATCTCATCATTGAGAAGAAGATTAGCCCCTTCTAAATATGAATGTCGATTTTGGATGACGATTGCCCCACCCTTGTCGGCCTCTTTTATCACTATATCCCTATTGTTAGCTAGACCATCAATCGCTGTTCGTTCCGCTTTAGAGATATTCACATATGGTCTATTCTGCTGGGATTCTAGCACCGATATGTCTTTCCATACCTTATTTTCAAAGGTTTTTAATTCTGGTATATTAAGGTACGGGGTCCAGGTACTGGGTTTACGTAAACCCGTATCATTTTTAATTTCTTTGGATGGAGCATTTTGGAAGAAGATTTTAAGTTTAAGTTTCCTAAGGAAAATAGCCCACTCTTCTCTGAATCGTATAGCCTTATATGGTTCAGTGGGGACATAACTAAGTCCTAATTCAAGAACTTTAGTTTCTATGTCTGTGAGGACATGATCTGATATGTTGTGAATTATACTCTTTTGTACCTCACTCCCTTGTGTGTTATTATGTTGGGGTCCCCACTGTCTTGTTGAAGATCGCCCGGATCTAAAAAAGTATTCCTGTTGTTGCCTCTACCCTGTCCTCTGTTATTCCTTCTCCCACGATTACGGCCACGTCCGCGCCAATTTTGTTGGTATTGCCCGTCGTCACTGGAATAACTGCTGTAGGAGTTAGATCGATATCTTACTCTCCTGCTGTTAGCATCTTGTTGTTCAACCCTCTTTTTCTCAAGAAAACCTGGCTGTATGTATGGAAACCTTTTTTCCATGGAGAATTCTCCTATGCTTTTTTTCAGCGTCTTGATCTTCTCTAATGTAGTAGCTTCCTTAAATTCCTTTACATCCTTCTCTATCTCTTCTAGTTTTTTCTTAAATGCAGCATTAGTAATAGATGTTTTAAGCTCTGCCTCTGCTTTCTGGATAGACTCTACTACTTCGTTAGACATTTCCCTGGCTGTTTCAATGACCAATACGGCCCAGTCTCTGCCGCATTTGTTTGCTACATGGGCCCAACCCTTCAAAAATTTCTCCTTATTTAAGAAGATTTTGGGTTCATTTACTGGGACCATGCCTTGTGGGAGAGTTTTGTTTTTTAAGATGTTCTAAGTTTATCATTTCATGAAGGTGAGTTCTCACCAATCGTTTCTTGGAGTTAGACAATTCGTCCCAGGCTGAGACATTTTTAAACGAGGTCCCTTCAACCGCTGAGGTGAGGGACCCTGCATTAGCTAGTAATTCCGCTATATATTCTTCTGTATAGCTGAGTACATCATTATCAGCCATTGGAAGAGCTCACGATTACAAGGTGGAAAATCGGGCGGCCTAAGTAGGCCCAAGGCACTCAGAACTTGGATAACGAGTTGGATATTTACTCGTCAAAAATATGTGGTGTTAGCTTCTATGGTACAGCTTCTGAAAGTATCACAAATGGCACCAAAAAACCGGATCCCTGACCAAAGTGGCCAGGACGACTGATCAAATACGGAGAGGATCCCCCAAATAATTGAAGATATATTTTGGGAATATATGCTAAGCAATATAAGAATATCTCCAAAATTGCTATGTGTGTTCTATTGTCGGGAAGGAAATGATATACCAATAGTCTCTTCAAATAAAATATAACATATTTTATTGGTATCAAAAAAGTTCTACAAAAGTTAAAAACTTTTTACTGCATGACCACTACCACCTATGTATCTCGTCACAATTGGACAAATCATGTCTTAACAATAAATTCATTAGTCAATCACATGATATGAATTCATTGATTCCATTGTAAACATACATTTTTTCATCACATGAGGTAGCAGGTTTGCCTCTAATACATGGACAACATTACAAGATAAAAAAACACAACACAACATTGAACAAACACCAGTTATCCACTCCATTAGTGGTTTGGTCCAACATGGCCTGGTTGTTTCGGTGTATAGGACTGTGAATGATACACTCTCATCAGGGACTGTAACTGGCAAAAATCTCCTTCCCTTGTCAATAGAACTGCATAGAAAGAAATACACGTTAGTGTGTAATTCTATACAACTGGTCAGTGCATATCAATTGTACAGATGCTAAGCAATACTAAACCCACATATTGGAAGTATGCTAGCTGAAACACAGCCTACAGGGATTCACTTTTCCCAATTGCTGTGTGCTGCCATTTAATGTGAATTGATCAGAAGCTGTTAAACCACAAATTAGTACCAACACGCAATATAAATCCAAATACACTTGCCTGTCTATTATGAAACAGTCTGGTGACTTTTTTCTAAAGACGGGAATATATTATATGGACCCTCGATTAACTATCAAATACAAGGCCACAGGCCTAATTTATAAAACTCATACCTGAGCTGCGAAAAAACGTAGCGAACTTCAATACGTGAAATCAAAGGCCACAGGATCTGTCTGTAATATAAGTCGCCCTAGTTCTTAACAGGTGCCATAGCCTGTAACAATAACCGAATGAAAAATGGGTTTCTCTTTAGATTATACAGTCTACTGTTTTATTTACACAATCAATCTGCTCTCTTTTCCACACTCCCGTACCCTGTACATACCTAATAAATAGGCTGGTTGGAAATCTGTACGAGCTTCTACAGCATCAAAGGGGCAAGAGCGAATGTTACTAGCGTAATGCCTATCTGTCATCAGAATGTGCAAAAATGATTCCACAGGAAACCTGTTACCTGAAACCATAAAACACAAACAACGCCAGCTGGTTAAGGCTCCTAATGACGTCTCTAGTAACCAACATTTTTTTACTAATCGCTGCATATATGCAGCTAGATCAAAGATATGTCAAGCTTCTTACTTTTTATGGCAAAAGGGGAGCAGCAGTGCTCATGGGGTGAAATACTGAAGAACCCCCAGTGTCTTATGAGACTTCCTGACGGACTTGGCCGGCGGCGTCTCTCGGGCTAAAGGGAAAACCAAATAACATGTAAAACTCACTAATTGCCCTACTACATTCTGTAACTGCCCTCCAGTGCCCGCTGGTTCCACTAGGTTGCACTTACTTAAAAAGACGGAGCCTTCGAGCACAGCGCCGTATCTCACGGCTGGACAGCACGACTTGCTGTAAGCATCTGGAAGGAAAAGAGAACGCGCTCCATGCTTGTTGGATTATAAACACGCGTCAACTCGAGCGCTGACGCTGACTACACTCTATGGTCCTAACGATCCTGGCTAAACTAGCCAGTGGAGGACTCTATGGTCCTAGCGAATATCAAGGCGGCCATCTTGAAGTGGTGTGGCACACACTTACTATTGAAATTATAGCCAATGTGAGGCGATACAGAGGGACTACGGGGACAGACAGTAAGGCTCATTCATTGCTGCTGATCGATTAAGAGCAGTCTGAAACCTGCCTATATCTAAAGTACCAAACTAGCAGGGCGCCATCCCGATTTGGGCAAAAAGGGGGGGGAAACACCCCTATTTTTCAAGAACGCATAAATGCACACGAGAATGATCCTCTTACTGATGTATGATGACAACCACACCTGGGTACTAGTAACACAACGGGAATGAGGCAGAGGTTCAACAGAGTTCCACTTATTAGGGATTCAATTGTTCCAATTAAAATCCCTGTTAAGTCCCGATACATGCGTACCCAAATGGTAGATCCAGTGGTTCTCACGTCTCGACAGTTTTTTCAACCGAGTATCCCTCTCGGGACTGAAAACCACTTCCAGTATACACCACTTGAGTGTGTCAGGGGTATGATGAGCTTCCGCACAATGTGCAACTAGGGGAGCTCCCGATTTGCCTCTTCTAACTCTACTCTTGTGTTCTATAAATCTTTCATGGAACACTCTTTCCGTCTGTCCTATGTACCTAAGGTTGCACGGACATATGATCACATAGATCACCCAGGACGTGTTACAATTTGTATGATTGGACAATTTCCATTTATCCTGCCTTCCTAGATCTATTTCGGAACCTGTAATCGCTGCATCGCAGATAGAGCACTTCCCGCAAGGATAATTGCCCAATACAGGCGGCATCGTAATGATGGGGCCCAAACCCCATAGTTTTTCCAATGTGTTCGGGTCATCTCCTGTCTGATCAACTTGACGGACATCACTATGAACTACCTTGTCTCTAATATTATTGCTTCTTTTATAAGCAAATAACGGTTTTTCAATTTTGCATTCATCAGTTTGGAGGATCCCCCAATGTTTCTTGATGATATTGGCAACTTTGTATGATCTGGTGTTGTAAGTACTCACACAGACCAGACGGTCTTTATTTTTGTCCTTCTCTTTATCAGCCTGCATTAACATCGTGTCCCGATGTGTGTTCCTGGCTCTTTTATAGCATCTCTTGACAATCTTGTTAGGATAATCTTTCTCTTGGAATTTATCCATCATTTGAGCGCTTTTCTCTTTAAACTGTGCTAGGTCTGTGCAATTTCTTTTTAGCCTAACAAACTGGCTGTAGGGTAAGTTGTCTCTTAGGGGACCAGGGTGAAAACTATTAAAGTTTAATAGGGAATTGCGATCCGTGGGTTTACTGAATAATGTTGTTTTAACTCGTTCATCCTCACTATATAGTAAAATATCCAAAAAGGGAATCTCACTTTTGTCCTGATTCATGGTGAATTTTAAGAAAGGGTCGAGCATATTGATCCATTCAAATAGATCATCCAAATTATGCTCACCTTCCTGCCAGACGATTAAAATGTCGTCTATATATCTCCTGAAATAGCGTATTTGTTCATAAAAAGGATTGGAAGGGGTATATATGTATATTCTTTCAAATTGTTCCATATATATATTGGCTAGCGACGGGGCAAATTTTGCCCCCATAGCCGTCCCCGAACGTTGCAAATAAAAGTTGTTATTAAATCGGAAAAAATTGTTCCGTAGGGCCGTGGTAGCGGCCCACATCACAAACTCTACCAAGGATTCCCTGTCTGGATATTTTAAGTTTAAAACTCCCTCTAGTGCTTCCAAAGTGGACACTTGTGGAATAGCTGTGTACAGCGCTACCACGTCCAGAGTGACAAAAGTCTGATTACCATGGAATTCCTTGCCTTCTACTTCATTTATTATCTGGGTGCTGTTTTTAACAAAGGATTTCATTTTTGGAATGTAATCACAAACATGTTTATCCACATAAGCGGATAGTGGTTCTAGCAAGGAATTTATCCCCGAAACTATAGGTCTACCTGGGGGAACCTTTTCATTTTTATGTATTTTGGGGATAGTGTAAAAAATCGGGACACGAGGGGATTTGTTAATTAGGAACTCTCCTTCCTGTTTAGAGATAATATTGGCTGCAACAGCCTTGTTAACCTTGTCCTTTATCTCTTTTTGAAGTACTGAGGTAGGGTCGTCTCTTAACAACTTGTAATTAATCTCATCATTGAGAAGAAGATTAGCCCCTTCTAAATATGAATGTCGATTTTGGATGACGATTGCCCCACCCTTGTCGGCCTCTTTTATCACTATATCCCTATTGTTAGCTAGACCATCAATCGCTGTTCGTTCCGCTTTAGAGATATTCACATATGGTCTATTCTGCTGGGATTCTAGCACCGATATGTCTTTCCATACCTTATTTTCAAAGGTTTTTAATTCTGGTATATTAAGGTACGGGGTCCAGGTACTGGGTTTACGTAAACCCGTATCATTTTTAATTTCTTTGGATGGAGCATTTTGGAAGAAGATTTTAAGTTTAAGTTTCCTAAGGAAAATAGCCCACTCTTCTCTGAATCGTATAGCCTTATATGGTTCAGTGGGGACATAACTAAGTCCTAATTCAAGAACTTTAGTTTCTATGTCTGTGAGGACATGATCTGATATGTTGTGAATTATACTCTTTTGTACCTCACTCCCTTGTGTGTTATTATGTTGGGGTCCCCACTGTCTTGTTGAAGATCGCCCGGATCTAAAAAAGTATTCCTGTTGTTGCCTCTACCCTGTCCTCTGTTATTCCTTCTCCCACGATTACGGCCACGTCCGCGCCAATTTTGTTGGTATTGCCCGTCGTCACTGGAATAACTGCTGTAGGAGTTAGATCGATATCTTACTCTCCTGCTGTTAGCATCTTGTTGTTCAACCCTCTTTTTCTCAAGAAAACCTGGCTGTATGTATGGAAACCTTTTTTCCATGGAGAATTCTCCTATGCTTTTTTTCAGCGTCTTGATCTTCTCTAATGTAGTAGCTTCCTTAAATTCCTTTACATCCTTCTCTATCTCTTCTAGTTTTTTCTTAAATGCAGCATTAGTAATAGATGTTTTAAGCTCTGCCTCTGCTTTCTGGATAGACTCTACTACTTCGTTAGACATTTCCCTGGCTGTTTCAATGACCAATACGGCCCAGTCTCTGCCGCATTTGTTTGCTACATGGGCCCAACCCTTCAAAAATTTCTCCTTATTTAAGAAGATTTTGGGTTCATTTACTGGGACCATGCCTTGTGGGAGAGTTTTGTTTTTTAAGATGTTCTAAGTTTATCATTTCATGAAGGTGAGTTCTCACCAATCGTTTCTTGGAGTTAGACAATTCGTCCCAGGCTGAGACATTTTTAAACGAGGTCCCTTCAACCGCTGAGGTGAGGGACCCTGCATTAGCTAGTAATTCCGCTATATATTCTTCTGTATAGCTGAGTACATCATTATCAGCCATTGGAAGAGCTCACGATTACAAGGTGGAAAATCGGGCGGCCTAAGTAGGCCCAAGGCACTCAGAACTTGGATAACGAGTTGGATATTTACTCGTCAAAAATATGTGGTGTTAGCTTCTATGGTACAGCTTCTGAAAGTATCACAAATGGCACCAAAAAACCGGATCCCTGACCAAAGTGGCCAGGACGACTGATCAAATACGGAGAGGATCCCCCAAATAATTGAAGATATATTTTGGGAATATATGCTAAGCAATATAAGAATATCTCCAAAATTGCTATGTGTGTTCTATTGTCGGGAAGGAAATGATATACCAATAGTCTCTTCAAATAAAATATAACATATTTTATTGGTATCAAAAAAGTTCTACAAAAGTTAAAAACTTTTTACTGCATGACCACTACCACCTATGTATCTCGTCACAATTGGACAAATCATGTCTTAACAATAAATTCATTAGTCAATCACATGATATGAATTCATTGATTCCATTGTAAACATACATTTTTTCATCACATGAGGTAGCAGGTTTGCCTCTAATACATGGACAACATTACAAGATAAAAAAACACAACACAACATTGAACAAACACCAGTTATCCACTCCATTAGTGGTTTGGTCCAACATGGCCTGGTTGTTTCGGTGTATTGGACTGTCAATGAAACACTCTCATCAGGGACTGTAACTGGCAAGAATCACCCTTCCTTGTCAATAGAACTGCATAGAAAGAAATACACGTTAGTGTGTAGTTCTATACATCTGGTAAGTACATATCAATTGTACACATGCTAAGCAATACTGAATCCACATTTTGGAAGTTTGCTAGTTTATACACAGCCTGCGGGATTGACTTTTCCCAATTGCTGTGTGATACCATTTGGTGTGAATTGATCAGAAGCTGAGAACCCACACATCTATACCAACACTCAGTGCAAGTACAATTTCACATGCCTGTCTTACTATAAAACAGTCTAGCAACAATTTTCTAGAGCAGAGAGTGAGATATATGAACCCTTAGTTCACTGTCAAATTTGAGGCCACTGGCCTAGTCTGTAAAACTCATACCTGAGCTACGAAGAAACGTCACGGTCTCAAATACGTTAGATCGTGTGCCACAGGATCTGTCTGTATTGTATATCTCCCTAGTTGTTAACGGGTACCAAGGCCTGTAACAATAACCAAATGACAGTCATTCTCTTGGTTTGTACTGCCTGCTACTTTATAGACACACCGAATCTCCTTTCTTTTCAATGCTACATGACCCTATGCGTACCTGATTCGTGTGCCGGATGGTAAAATGGGCGTACTGTGTCCGCAACACGGAGGTAAAAACAAATTAGGCCCACGTCGTGCCTGAATGTCATCGGAATGCCCCGGGTTATTTTCACAGGGTGACTGCTAGCTAAAATAATTGGAAACAAACCGCAACGGACAATTAGTTACCCCAAAGTTGTACATCTAGGGGCTGGTACCAGCCTAAATATACTGAAAACTGCATATATGCAGATAATACATCTGGTGTCTGAAATTTCTTACTTGTTATTAACGGGAGGAAACAAGAGGAAGATTTCTGGAGCTCCCCAGAGGTCTTGTGAGACTTCCTATGGGACGCGGCCGGCTGCGTCTCGTGCTGGTAAAAAAACCAAACAATGTTCAGTACTTTACAATACCCCTGTAGAGGTCTGGAAAAGACCTCCAATGCCTACTTACAGTACTGCGGTCACACTTACTTGAAAAGAGCGGCTAATAGGCTCAACGCCGTGTCCTACGGCTCCACAGCACGATTTGCTGCAATCGATAGAAGGAAAAGGGGTGAGCACTCTACGCTCACCGGCTTTTAAACTCGCTTCTAGTCTCGCGCAAGCACAGACTGCTCTCTATGATCGAGAGGAACCTAGTTGAACTGGCCCGCACTGGACTCTATGGTCCTTGAGGATAAACGAGCGGCCATCTTAAACTAGTACAGTTAGCGACTGATGGTATGGAAACTGCCACTGTAAGTTAATGCAGCGTGGCAAAAAAAGTCGGCTATGAAGCTGATTTGGTTTCTACTGAACGTATTTTTAGGGCACATTGGGGGGGGAGGGAGGGGGGGTGTTTGCACTTTTCTAATGCTTCCAAATGTCTGTCAGTCCATGATTTCTCTGTTCTTTCCCCAATTGTAACCAGCCGTTTTTTGTCATCAAACCCCAAATCCTGTAATAACGGGGCAATTGGTGATTCAGTGGTAATTATGGACTCCAGCCATACAAGTCATATTTGGCTGGCACAGGAGGGGGAATTATTGGAAAAACAAATTCAGTTGGAGAGCAGGAAAGTCTTGGATATGGTATAAGCATCCATCTCCCCCTGCTTTTAGGATTCTCAGTCTTTTGACTATACTTTGGTGAAATGTATGCATCTAGGACTGCATCCTGCTAGCACAGCTGCTGTTGATCGCCCTCTGGGGTAGATCACCATGATTTTCAGGTATTTTTGTAATTTCTGTTGAGGTGTTTTAAAGATTTTATTTTGGCACAAGAACCTCTTGGATAGGTCACACCAGGCCTGAAGGGTATTCTAACATTTGAAACTCTAGAGCACAAGAGGTGGTAGCGTATCTTCTCTGGGA